>VMDO01002589.1:0-70436 GCA_007922755.1 Pedetes capensis | reverse complement strand
TGGAACCTGGATCTGCATTCTTGGTTTACTGTGGTATTGTTGTTTCTAGGCCTTCTAAGCTGACAGAGCAAGGAAGTACATATATATTTATTACCCTCTTGGTATATACATATATAGATCTTTCTCTCTTTCTCCTTTTCTCTCCTTTCCTCTCCCTCCCCTTCCCCTCCATCACTCTCCCCTGCTCCCACCTTCCAACCCCTTTTTCCTTCCCTTCTTCCCTTTTCTTCCCTCTCTCCTTCCCCCACTCCCTCCCTACCTTCCTTTCTTCCTCTCTTCTTCTCTCTTTGGTTATTGTTAGGTGTCCTCAAGTCGTGTCTGACTCATAGCAACCATCATAGCATTTTCAATGGCTGATTGTTTTGGGATTGCTTTGAAAGTGGATTGTCACATCCTTCTCCCATTTTTTGCAGTACTAGGGATTGAATCCAGGGCCTAAGAGACCACAGAGCGGCACTCCTCCAACTGAGCTAAACCCCATCCCCTTCCTCTTTAGTACTCAGGCTTAAATCCAGGTCCTTGTGCATACTAAGTATGTGCTTTACCACATACTTAGTATATGGTACACCCCTAGCCCTATAAATATTTGTATATGTAACCATCTGTCTAAAGATAAGTTCATACTAATATCTCCAACTCTAATCTATTACCATATGGATCACTCTAGCCTATTCGCCTTGTCTGTAAACTCCCACTCCAACAATGAAAAATTTGACTCATACCATCTGTCATCCATTTAATTCTTCAGTTCTAATATACATTTGTAGTGGTATCAGAATTGTAAACCCATACACAGTGGGAAACTATCTTACCCACTATCGGGTATATATACAGTTACACACTACTCATTTCAAGAGTTACTTAGGTCACGTGCTCTTGCCCCCCACCCTTTTGACTGAGCTTATTGTATACATTTATAATGCAGTTATTATTTTTTCACATACTGCATACCAGCTTAAGACTTCCCAGCTACTTAAATGGAGTTTTACTATTTCCATACTTTAAGAGTCACTCTGTGCTGTAAAGTTCTATGGGTTTGTTTTTTGAGTCAGAGTCGATAGGTTTTGACATGTGCCCAGTGTCCTTCTTTTTTTGGCTAAACAATACATTTTAAGAAGCATGGTAAGAGTGATTTTTATTGTCAATTTTCTATCAATGATTGTTTGCTTTTTATTTATTTATTTTTTTTGAGTACCTTAAAAATTTTACTTACCTTGCCTTTATAAAATTTTGAAGAATTTTCATGGATTAGGGAATCAGCATTGGTGTTCTTAGAATTTTGAAGCTTTCTTTTTTAGAAGCTTTGTGCTGTGGCATCAGACTTTTTGTATAAAATTTTGCTTTAATAAGCAGTTTTTCTTCCTTCTCTTCCTTTCCTTCCCCAAAGCCTGGGCCTTGGACATGCTAGGCAAGCACTGTACTGCTGAGCTACATCAGTTTTTGAAGCTCATATAACCTTTAGTATCTGAAAGGCTCACTCTAGGCCCTGTCTAAGTAGGGGATCACTGGGGAGAACATAAAAGGACTATCAAAATATTTAATTGGTGTTAGTCCAATATATGTCATGAAGTGAGTATATTAACTTCTTTGTAGTCTTATTTTCCTTAGTAAAATGAAGTACTTGAACTCATTTCATTTTGATGATTCATTCCAGCTTTAAAATTGATTGCTTTTTTGTGTAGAAACAGGTGACATTGATCCAGAAAGATGGCATTATATTAAGCAAATTTCTTGATGAATGTGTACATATAAGTACATTATACGCCCCCACACATACACATTTGTTTTTTTCTCTAACCATGCCCAGGATCAAACCCAGGGCCTTGCACATGCTACCCAAGTGCTCTACCACTGAGCTACATTTATAGCCCTCATAAATGTTTTTTAAACTGTTATCACTAGAGTATACATGGATACATTCATGATAGAAGTTTGAGAAATTGATGCATAGTTTCAGACATAGAAAATGTCTTCCTAATAGTATTTTTGGGGGACTGGGATTTAGTTCAGTTGGTAGAGCACCACTCTGCAGTCTCTGAGGTCCCTGGTTTGATTCCCAGCACCACAAAAATGAGAGAAGGATGTGGCAATACACTCCCAAGGCAGTCTCAAAACAATCAGCTATTGAAAACCTTGTGAAGGTCACTATGAGTTGGACGTGACTCAACAGCACCAAACAACAGCAACAACAACGTTATTTTTTAAGAGAATCAATCAGTGATGAGTACAAAATATTGTTTTGTAATGTAGTAAATACTGTAGTTAAAACATTCTGTCTATAAGGCTGCCCTCTGGTTAACTTCAAACAAGCATCAAAAAAACTTAATAGTTTAGAAATCAAGAAAATTAATCTGTTTTTAAATGTAAAGAAAATGGACATTTTTATAGCAATTTTGAGTTCATAGCAAAATCAGTAATCTTAGCAGCAAGAAAATACTGTTTTTTTTTAAAGCTCCCCCCCCTTTTTTTAAAAAAAAAAAAAAGAAGCTGGTTCTTAAATTAGCCAGGGTTGTGCATGTCTATAATCCTACTACCCAGGAGGTTGAGGCAAGAGGATGGAGAGTTTGAGGCCAGTCTGGGTTACATAATGAGACCCTGTCTCAAGAAACCAAAAAGAAAACAGAATGAAGCTGGCTCTTTACTTTCTAGTATTCTTACCCACTGCTATTACTACTTCCATTTTCAGGAATTTAGAAAACCTGCTCATGTTTGTTTTGAAACAGTATGAAGAGTGGCTTGAAGGTTATCTGCTGCATTGGGGATCTTATACATGATTGGTTGGTAGTTGATAAGAGATTATTTCAACACTTTTGTCCTTGTGTAGCTGAATTGCTTTTTCTGATTTTTACCCCACTCCAGCACTCAGGGGTTGAACCCAGGGCCTCACGTTGTTGTTAGGTGCTGTGAAGTCATATCCGACTCATAGCCACCCTCAGAGGGTTTTCAATGGCTGATTGTTTCAGGATTGCCTCAGGAGTGGATTGCCATGTCCTTCTCTCATTTTTGCGGTGCTGGGAATCGAACCCAGGACCCCAGAGACTGCAGAGCAGTGCTCTAACAACTGAGTTAAATCCCAACCCCAGGGTCTCACATATGCTTTGCAAATGCTCTACCACTGAGCTGCACCCCAGTCCATTTTTTTACTTTTTATTTTGATAACACAGGCTGCTTCTGGTCTTGAACTTGCTATCCTCCTACCTCAGTTTCCTGGGTTTCTTGGATTACAGATGTGCACTACCACGCCTATCCAGATATGGCATTTTAAATACATTTTAAATACAGTTCTGCTCAGACTTAATGTGTAGAGGGTAGGCAATATGAATGCTGTTGAACACATTGGTTCAGTTTCTTCTCAGGTGGCTGAGTTAATAGAGGTAATCACAGTTGGGCACTGAATCTTGTAACCTTTACAGCCATATTGTCACTGTATCTTGTAACCTTTACAGCCATCTTGTCACTGTTTAATTCTTACCAAAATGACTGAGAAGAGGGAGAGAAAAGACCAAAGAAACTATTTTGGGCATGAAAGGTGATTATTGGTGTATTGTATTAGCATCTCCTATTGTTTGGAAGATTAAAATATCTTTTATTTTCTATGTTTCAGATAGGTTTTGTTTTTGTGGTACTTGGGGGTTGTGCTCAGGGCCTCATATATATTTTGCAAGTGCTCTACCACTGGGCTGCACCCCTAGCCCAATTTTTCTTTTTTATTTTGAGTCAGCATCTTGCTAAGTTACACAGGCTGTCCCTGGCCTGGAACTCTCAGTCCTCCTGCCTCTGTCCCCCAAGTCACTGGAATTACAAGTGTGTGCCACTGTCCCCAGCTTTTGTTTCAGATAGATTTAATGTCAGCCCCTACCACCACCACCACCCAAAATGCCATTTTAGGTTTAAGACTTTACATTTCAATGAAAATATTTAAATGAGAATCTGTATGTTGAAAAGGATCTCAACAATTATGAGAGTATACATTCTAATATAGTTTTGTTTTTTCTTTTGATATAGTTTACTAAATAGAAATAAGAGCTAATACACACTTCAGTTTTAAGCATGGGTTCAGAGAGAGAGAGAGAGAGAGAGAGAGAGAGAGATTGAGAGATACTTAAGAAAGAATAATAGTATACTTCCAAGACATGGATGCAAGCTTTTCAAGAGAGAGAGAGTCCTAACACTGATTTTTTTTGTCTTAGCGGATTGGTGTGTCTACAGCCATACCACCCTGGCATCCGATCTTGTCAGGTCTTGGAAAATAAGCAGGGCCAGACCTGGTTAGAACTTGGGTGCGAAACCACCTGGGAATACTGGGTGCTGTGTGTTTGGGAGAAGGACCTGGCAGCCCACTCACGAAACAACCAGCAATTGAAAACTGTATGAATAGCAGAGAAGCACTGACAATAATGCCGATCATGGCACAATGTTGGGTAGTTTTGTTCTGTTGTACATATGGTTGCTATGAGTTGGACCTGACTCAACTGCACCTAACAATAGTGGGTTGGTGTAATTGTTATGTCTACCTGTACCTAGTTAATGCTGTAGTTTAATTTTTTTAAATTTATTTTTAAGAAATGAGCTTTTTTTGCTTTAAAAATATATCATGACTTTCAAATACTACTGTGATAACTATAAAAAATACTGATGAAGGAAATTCTATTATTTATTAAGTGGAAAAGGCTATAACTTACATTCTCCTAAAACTTTGGAGCCATTGACTACCCTATAAATGGAAGAGGAGCACTGACAGTAGTGCCAGGCACGGCACAGTATCGCAGTGTTTCATTCTATTATACATAGGATTGCTATGAGTTGGAACCGACTCAACAGCACCTAACAACAACAAAAAACTTTGGAAGGATATCTGAAAGGTAGAATTATGGTAATTTTTATTTTATTCTCTAAATTTTTCTGTATTTGACAGATTTTCTTATAAACTTATAATTTTTGTAATTAAAGAATATTTTGAGCTGGATATAGTGGTGCCTGCCTGTAATCGCAGCACTTGGGAGGCAGAGGCAAAGAATTGCAAGTTTGAGGCCAGAGGTAGCTGGTGTAATTTAGCAAGACCCTGTCTCAAGATAAAAAATTTGAAAAGGGACTGGATTGCAGCTCAGTGTTAGAGTGCTTGCAAGCATGTGTGAATACCTGGGTTCATTCCCCCCAAAGTATAGCAAAAAATAATAAATAAATAAAAGAGAGAGAGAGAGAGAGAGATTGATTTTTGGTGGGGCACTGTGGCAAATTCCTATAATCCCAGCAACTCAGGAAGCTGAGGCAGGAAATTTTGAGGCCCGAGGCAGTGTGCACATCTTAGTAATACCCTGCCTCAAAATGAAAAATAAAGAAGGACTGAGGATGCATATCAGTGGCAGATCGCTCACCTAGCGCTTGCAGGGCCCTAGGATCAACCCCCAGCACTGAAAAAAAAAATTTTTAAAACCTTCTTTGCTGTTTTCTTTTTTCTTTTTTTTTTCTTTTTTTGCAGTATTGGGGGTTGAACCCAGGGCCTCTTGCCTGCATGCTTTGCAAGTGTTGGACCACTGAGCTGTGACCCCAGCCCATTTTTTTACTTTTTGAGACAGGGTCTCACTAAGTTACGCAGACTGCCTCTGGTCTCAAATTTGCAATCCTCCCGCCTCCGCCTCCCGAGCTGCTGGGAGTAGTGTTTGTTGTTGTTATTTATTTATTTTTAGGTCCTGGAGGGGCATGTGAAACATAGCATTCTACCACTGAGCTATATCTCCAGCCCTTACTTAGTTTTTATTATTTTCAAAGTTATATAAATGCACTGAGTCAAATTGATTTTCTAGGCTGCTTACCCCAAACAAGAATCTTCTGTTTGCCTTTCTGCTCCTTCTAGCTTTCTTTTGTTGTTTTGCAATTATCCTTGTAGCTAAATAACATTTACAGTGTTCTGCTTCTTGATTTTTCAGCATTTTAAAAATTGACTTTCCACTGTGAAGTACAAAAATTTAGCTTTCTTGTACCACTCTCAACTACATATACTTAGATTTCTTGTCCTTTAATTTTGTTGATATGGTGTTATATATAAAATGGCTACACTGACATTTTGTCATTTATAGTAATAGATAATAAAAATCTTACACAGCTGAGATGTGTAATATCTGTGGTTATTAACTGTGGTTACTTTTTGTTGCCTGAATAGACTTTATTTTCAATAACTTTCATTAATTTTTGGCTTTGCTTAGTTTTCTATGCACATACCATACATAAATTTTCTAATAGTGCTAACTCGTTCTCAGACTATTGCCTAAAACTCTTGTTTTTGGTCTGTTTAAATGAAAAACATATTTTATTAATTTCTTTTTGAGAGGGAATGGTACTAAGGGATTTTTCCTTGCCTTCTAACTTAGTCTGGAAATTTGCTCTTAAGGTCTCATCTTCATTTGCTATCCTGGGGATTTCTCTTTCTCCCTCTGTGTTTCTCTCTCTCTCTCTCTCTCTCTCTCTCTCTCTCTCTCTCTCTCTCTCTCTCTCGGAGCTTCTCCTTATCTCAAGTGTTCTGATATTTCACCATGTTGTACTTTGATGTAGAGCTACTTTCATTTATTATGCCAGGTATCCAGTGGGCCCTTTTAGTCTAGAAATTCATATTCTTTAGTTTTGGGGGAAAAAAATTAAGTATTAATTTGTTTTCTCTGTCTTGATTTTTTTTTTTTCCTCTTGATACTAGGTTTTGCTACGTAGCCCAGCCTGACCTCATGAGATCTTGCCCCAGCCTCCCACATCCTCCCATGTGCTTGGATTATAGATGTGTGTTACCATTCCTGGCTTCTGTCCTTGTTTTAATATTCTGTATTTTTTTCTCTTATTTCCCTATGATTATTGAGGGATTTCTCTTTCTTTTCTATTTGTGTGTGCACGTGTGCACACATGCACATACATGTGCAAGGATCAAACCTAGATGCTTGTGTATGCTATGCATATGTTCTTCTATGGAGCTACCTTGTTCTTCACCTTGTTCTTCATTGTTTTTTGTTTTTCCACCTTTGCATTCATCTTTTATGACCTTGGATGTCAGAAGCTTTTTTTTTTTTTTTCTTTTTTTCTGCGGTACTGGGGGTTGAACCCAGGGCCTCATGCCTGCATGCTCTGCAAGTGCTGGACCACTGAGCTGCACCCCCGGCCCATTTTTTTACTTTTTGAGACAGGGTTTCACTAAGTTACGCACTGCGTCTGGTCTCAAACTTGCGATCCTCCTGCCTCAGCCTCCCGAGCCGCTAGGATTACAGGTGTGCGCCGCCACCGCGCCTGGCTGGATGTCAGAAGCTTTTTGTGGTGATTTTTGCCTGCTTGTTAAGAGATTGCATCGTCAGTAAAACAGTTTAGAAGCTTACTGTGATTGATGGAACTTCTTACTGTGGGCTGCACAGTATGTGTTTGGGTCTTTTCTCATGGGCTAGTAAGTTTCCCCAGTGAATAGGCCTGGTTTCTAGTATCCTGGAAGGTGAGTGGAGGTGGGAAAAATATTAATATTAGGGTGGTGGGAAAGGATGCTTGATGCATTCACCTCTTGGCTCTCATTATTATTGCTAGAAAAGGGGACCTCATGACCATACCTCAAGGTGGACCATCTTGAAATATACTGTCTTATCCCATCCATAATCTCTGCCTGAGTATTCCATATTACAGGCTAATAAATAAGCCTAACTATTGGAACTTCACAGCCTCAGAGCAAGCTCTGGTAATGATGGTAGAGCATGGGGCTGTTAGAGCCAAGTAGACTGTATTCAGCTTGTGTGTTGGATCTAAGCCTGGCTCTGCCATTGTCTTTCAGTCAGCATATTTGATTTCACTGTCTCTTTAATGTAGAATATTGCATTTAGTTGATATTCCAATTAGTTGTTTTTAGAAGAAAAAATATTCTAGGAATTAGTGTGATCAAAATACTAGATATTCTTTATATATGCTACAGATATTTCTTGACACCTTTTTGTACCAAATAGGCTATACTAAGTGTTGAAGGTTAAATACTAGATGTTAAATGTTTATTATTTTAAAAGAGACAAAGATTAGGGATGTCTGTTTCTCTTTTCTGTTTCTAGTGCTTTTGCTACCATTTCTTTTTTTTTCTTTTTTTTAACCAGACTTTAACATGTAATCCTCACATGTAATCATCACAACCACACAACGAGAGAGAAGATACATATTTTCCCTTTATTAATAAATGTTGATGGGGTACAGAGTAATAAGGCTTTTGCTATTTCCATTGTGTAACCGTTAAATCACTTTTGGTTACACTTTCATGAACTTAGATAATTTATTGAACCTTTTGATTAATATGTAGTAAAAATTATATGCAATTATGGATCATAGTCCCCTGTTTTTTCCCATGTATTCATGTAGTTATATCATATAATTTAAGATTATCCTCCTCCACTTATCCCTCTGCCTTATTTCTTCTCCCTATCTCTTCCACAGTGTTTGCTCTCCTCTGCTAGTTCCTTCCCTCCTCTATACTCTGCTTATATTTTCTTTTCTTAGATGAGCCTGATTGTTCATTTTTATATGTCTGTGTAGGTACAGTTTTTTTTTTTTTCTTCCTTTAAGTCAGATTTAGCTCCCAGACATGAATGAAGATATATGGGAATTTCTCTTTTTGGGCCTGGATTCCTTCGTTTAAGATAATACTCTCCAGTTCCATCCATTTTGCTGCAAACAACATTATGTCATTCTTTTTCATTGTTGAGTGATAGTCCATTGCGTATGTATACCACATTTTTTAAATCCATTCCTCTATTGATGGACAGCTCGACTGATTCCACACCCTTGCAGTGGCGAAGGGTGCTGCGTTAAATATGGAAATGCAGGTGTCCTTGTGGCATGATGAGTTACCCTCCTTTGGGTATATTTCCAGGAGTGGTACAGCTGGGTCATTTGGCAGCTCTATTCTTAGTTTTCTAAGGTATATTCATATTGATTTCCAAAGTGGTTGAACTAATTTACAATCCCACCAGCAGTGTAAAAGGATTCCCAATCTCAAATTTTAAAAAATAAGAGATGAGAATGGGGTCATAACCACTGATACCAACAAAATCCAGAAGATCATCATCAGAGAATACTTTGAGAAATTGTACTCCCCCTAAAATGAAAATATAGAAGAAATGGATAAGTTCCTTAACATATAGGAATTATTAAAATCAAGCTCAGAGGACACAAGCAATTTAAACAGACCGATTACATTCACTGAAACAGAAACAGCAATAAAAAAAATCTCCCAACAAAGAAAAGTCCAGGTCCTGACAGGTTCACAGCAGAATTCTTTCAAGCCTTCAAAGAATTAATACCTATTCTCCTCAAACTATTTCATAAAATAGAAAAGGAAGAGATACTTCCAAACTCATTCTACAAAGGCAGTCTCACCCTGATACCAAAACTGGGCAAAGACACTTCAAAGAAAGAGAACTATAGACCAGCTTCCCTGATGAACATCGAGGCAAAAATTCTCAATAAAATTCTGGTAAACCTAATTCAGCAACACTACAATAGAGCATACATTATGATCAAGTGGGCTTCATTCCACAGATATAAGGCTGGTTTAACATATAAAAATCAATCTGCCAGGCGTGGTGGCGCATGCCTATAATCCCAGTGGCTCGGGAGGCGGAGGCAGGAGGATTGCAAGTTCGAGACCAGAGGCAGTTTGTGTAATTTAGCGAGACCCTGTCTCAAAAAAGTAAAAAATGGGCTGGGGGCACAGCTCAGTGGTCCAGCACTCACAAAGCATGCAGGCGCAAGGTCCTGGGTCCAACCCTCAGTACCACCAAAAAAAAAAAAAAAAAAAATCAATCAGTGTAGTTCATCATGTCAAGAGACTTACAGACAGGAATCACATGATCTCAATTGATGCTGAGAAGACCTTTGATAAAGTGCAACATCGCTTCATTGTAGAAGTCCTGGAGAAAGTAGGCATAACAGGGAAATACTTCAGCATCATAAAGGCCACCTAGGACACACCCATAGCCAATATCATATTAAATGGGGAAAAATTAAAACTATTCCAAAGTTAGGAACAAGACAACGATGTCCACTGTCTCCCCTCTTATTCAATATTATGATCCAAGTCCTAGCCAGAGCAATCAGGCAAGAGAAGGAAATCAAAGGGATATAGATAGGCAAAGAAGAAGTTAAATTATCCTTCTTCACAGACATGATCCTTTACCTAAAGGACCCCAAAAATTCCTCTAGAAAACTCTTAGAGCTAATTAATTCCTTTAGCAAAGTAGCAAGATGCAAAATTAACACTCAAAAATCAGTAGACTTCCTTTATAACAATAGTGAATAAGAAGAGAAAGAAATTAAGGCAATAATCCCATTTACAATATCCCACCAAAAAACAGATATTTAGATATCAGTCTAACAAAAGACCCTGAAGATCTCTGCAAGGAAATCTTCAAAACATTAAAGAAGGAAATTGCAGAGGATACTAGAAGATGGAAGGACCTCCCTTGCTCATGGATCAGGAGAATCAGTATTGTAAAAATGGCTATATTGCCAAAAGCAATTTACAGAGTTAATGCAGTCTCCATTAAAAATCCAATGACAGACTGCAGAAATAAAAAAAAATCCTAAAATTCATATGGAAGCGCAAAAGACTGGATATAGCTAAGACAATCTTAAGCTGCAAAAACAGCATAGCAGGATCATTATATCTGACTTAAGACTATACTACAGGTCTATCATGCAAAAACAGCTTTGTACTGGCACAAAAATAGGCTTGAAGACCAATGGAACAGAATTGAAGACACACAGATAACACCCATACAACTACAGATATCTGATTTTTGACACAGAGGCTAAGGACATTCAATCGAGAAAAGATAGCCTTTTCGACAAATGGTGCTAGGAAAATTGGATATCCATTTCCAGAAAATTGAAGGTAGGCCCATATCTCTCATTTTGCATGAGAGTCCATCCGAAATGGGTAAGAGACCTCAATATAAAACCAGAAACCTTAAAACTACTAGAAGAGAAAGGGTAGGAAATACACTTCACCACATACAGGAAAATGTGTCTTTAACAAGACTCCAGTTGCCCAGGAAACAGCACCAAGAATCAACAAATGGGATTACATGACATTAAAAAGCTGTACAACAAAGGAAACAGTCAACAGAGTTAAAGGGGAGCCCCCAGAATGAGAGAGAATCTTTGCATCCTACACATCTGACAGAGGACTAATTTCAGTCATATACAAAGAACTTAAGAAAGCAAATACCAAGACAACAAATAACCCAATACATAAGTGGACAAAGGAAATGAAAAGACAGTTCTCAAAGGAAGAAGTTCTCAGGGCCAAGAAACACATGAATAAATAAATGCTCAATATCCCTAGCTATTTGTTGTTGTTGTTAGGTGCTGTTAAGTCAGTATCCGACTGATAGTGACCCTGTATACCACAGACAAAACACTATTGTCAGTGCTTCTCTACTATTCATAGGGTTTTCAATGGCTGATTGTTTTTTGAGAGTGGGTTGCTGGGTCCTTCTCCCAAGCCTACAGCACCTGGTGTTTCCAGGTGGTCTCCCACCTGTGTACTAACCAGGCCGACCCTGGTTAGCTTCCAAGATCTGACTGGATCGGACGCTGCATTGGTACAGCTGCAGGCTCCCTAGCCATTAGGGAAATGGAAATCAAAAGAACGCTGAGATTCCATCTCAGTCCAGTAAGAGTGGCCATGATCAACAAGACAAATAACAACAAATGCTGGTGAGGATGCAGAGAAAAAGTTACCATTTCTTTTTAAAATTATTAAATGTATAGCTGTATAATTTTTTTTTTTTTTTTTTTTTTTTTTGGTACTAGGGTGTTTAACAAGGGGCCTTGTGCATACTTTGCAAGTGCTCTACCACTGAACTGCTCTCCCAGCCCTTTTTAAAATTTTTTATCTTGAGACAGAGTCTTGATATGTTGCCTCTGGCCTTGAACCTGTTATCCTCCTGCAGCTGCCTCCTGAGTCACTGGGATTACAGACCTGCACTGCCATGCTGTTGTTGTTGTTGTTAGGTGCTGTCGAGTCGGTATCTGACTCATAGTGACCCTCTGTACAACAGGGGAAACACTATTGTCAGTGCTTCTTTGCTGTTCATAGGGTTTTCAATGGCAGATTGATTTTTGGGAGGGGGTTGCCAGGTCCTTCTCCCAAGCCTACAGCTTTGGTGTTCCCAGACGGTCTCCCATCCAAGTACTAACCAGGCCTGACCCTGCTTAGCTTCTGAGATCTGACGGGATCGGATGCCACAGGGCTATAGCTGCAGGCGCACTGCCATGCTAGACATCTTTTAATTTTTGTTATGAATTACTGGATGCATACAAAAGGAATACATAAGGCATATATACTTATGAAGCATAAATAATAAATTCAACACCTGTGACTATACTGCCCAGGTCATAGCAATCATTTTCCAAAGTTTTTTTCTCATACCTTTGCTTTTAGACCACACAGTAACAGAGCACTAGTTGCTTTTGCCTTCCTTGCTTTGTAAGGCCTTTTTCCTTCGTTTTTTTCCATGTTTAATATGCTCTCTGTGTTAAGTAGTGGTATGAATGCTACCCACTGCTGATCACTCTCCAAGCCATTGTCCTTTCCACAGTTGTAGCACTCACCTGTGCTAAGTAACTACTTGGCCTATCCTGTAAATCTTTTTGTTTGTTTTCATGTGCTGAGAATGGAACCCAGGGCCTTGTACACATAAGGGAAGCATTCTTACCACTGAGCTGCACCCTCAGTCCTAGCCTGTACATTTATTTGGTGATTTGTGAAGTACTATAAATATAGTCATTTATTGCTTAACAATGAGGATATGTTCTAACAAATGCATTGTTAGGCAATGTCATCCTACTCTGAACATTATAAAGTATACTTCCACAAACGTAAATGGTATAGCCTGCTACACACCTAGGCTATATACTGTTGTGTATGTGGTCTGTTGTTGATTGTGTATGTGGTACTGTGCTTTAGATATGTGAGAACTGCTATGTTAAGATGCCTTAAGATTAGCTGCCATTTGTTCCAGTGAGTTTCTGTTAACTATACCTGCATGTCTGTTTTGATAAACATGTGCTAGTAATGTATCTGTGTTGTGCTGCTCACTGTTGAGTGATGGGGTAAATACACTAATAAACCATGCAAAGGTCCCAGTTTGTAGGAGGCTCACAGTCTACATCACTGATTCTTGACAATCTCCTTTTCTGCCCTTTCTGAGTTGTTACTGAAGTATGGTTTACATGCAGAAGCACACACTGTTGATAAACGTATAGCTCAATGAAGTTTTACAAACTGAATATACACATTTAGCTACTGCTCAAATCAAGAAATAGCATTACCAGCATTCCAAAAGCTCCCTTCATTGCCTTTCTATTTAGCACCTTTTTTGGGGTAACCATTCACTGCTACATTAGGTTTGTCTATTTTTAACTCCTCCTCCACCTCCTCTTCTTTTTTGCAGTGCTGGGGATTGAATCCAGGGCTGTGTGCATATTGGGCAAGCATTCTACACTGAGCCGTATCCCCAGCTTGATTTGTCTGTTTTTTTTGTTTGTTTTTTGTTTTTAACTTTACATAAATACAACCATTTGGTAAATATTCTTTTGTGTCTGGCTTATTTTGCTCAATAATTTATGGAACTCTTATTAATATGTGGTAAAATATGTGGTAAAAATATGTTATTATAATTTATTCATTCACATCATTGTATAGTATTCCATTGTGTGAAGTTAACTTTCTTACCCATTCTTCTGTTGACAGATGCTTGGGTAATTCACAGTATTATGAATAGTGTTGCTTTGAACATCTTGGGGTTTTTTGTTATTATGTAGATTTTGAGACAAATTCTCACTGTGTAGCCCAGGCTGGCCTTGAACTTGTGATCCTCCTGCCTCAGGCTCCCATGTACTGGAATTATAGGCATGCACTACCATGCCCAGCCCTTATTGATGTCTTTTTTTTTTTTTTTGCGGTACTGGGGGTTGAACCCAGGGCCTTGGGCTTGCATGATCTGCAAATGCTGGACCACTGAGCTGCACCCCCAGCCCTTTTTTTTTTTTTTTTTAAACTTTTTGAGACAGGGTCTCGCTAAATTACGCGGACTGCCTCTGGTCTTGAACTTGTGATCCTCCTGCCTCCGCCTGCCGAGCTGCTGGGATTACAGGCGAGCTGCTGGGATTACAGGCGTGCGCCACCACACCTGGCCACTGATGTCTTTTGATTCAATAGTAGAAGGTCTTAATTTGAGGAGCTAATGTGGGTAAACATGTTTCTGTCTTTTGATACAAGAAAGCTAATAACTATAAAGGAAGAAATTGATAGCCCACTTTTAAAGAATAGTAGGATAGACATATATT
Source organism: Pedetes capensis (assembly GCA_007922755.1). Taxonomy (NCBI): domain Eukaryota; kingdom Metazoa; phylum Chordata; class Mammalia; order Rodentia; family Pedetidae; genus Pedetes; species Pedetes capensis. The sequence goes on along the minus strand of VMDO01002589.1, from coordinate 56,081 downwards.
CTTTAACCCCATCCCTTGTGATAACCCAAAAACTCAGTAGACCACAGGGTAGAGAACTTTAATATATTAAAAAAAATACAGCCTAAAAAGAACCAATCACTCTACTTAAGAACCACCTTTGATATTTTCGTATAATGGTGTATAGGAATAGTGCTTTGTCAACAGACTTAATTACTCAGCAATGAAAAAGAATGAAATAATGTCATTTACAGCCAAATGGATGGAGCTGGAGAATATTCTTAAGTGAAGGAACCCAGGCCCAAAAAGAAAAATACTATATCTTCTCACTCTTTTCTGGAAGCTAAATCTAACCTAAAGGAAGAAAAAATAATCTATACATCTGTAGTTATATAAAAAGGAACAATCAGGCATATCTAAGAAGGGAAAATATAAGAAGAGTAGTAATAAGTGGGGAGGGGACTGGGAAGGAGCAAAGATTGTGGAAGGAGGGATGGGGAGGGGAAATAATGCAGAGGGATAAAGGTAGAGAGGATAATCTCAAATTGTATTATGCAACTGCATGAATACATGGGAATAAATAACCCATAATTGCATATGATTTTTACCACATATTAATAAAAGAGATGACCAATGGAAATAGCAAAAACCTTGCTACTCTATACTAACATTTATTAATAAAAAATTAAAAATGATAAAAAGGAAGAATCAAAATCATAAAGATATCATTCTTCCTAAGTTAGTCTATAGAATAAAAAAAAATAACTGGTTAGTCCTTATTGACAAATATTGGTCCTAATAAATTGTACACAAAACATCTCATTGAATTATAACTTAAAATTATTAGCCTAAATTGTATTATTATGGCTTAAAATAATAACCAGACTTTGTAGTAAAGTAATATAAACATGAGTGTTCTTTCAAGGACATTGAGAAGAAAAAAACAGTGAAGAAAATTAGTATGATTCTGGCATGTAGCAGTAGCTGGTAAAGTTTCATTGAATTAAATACTCAAACTTGTTACTATCCATGAAGGAGGGTGTTATGGTCTGTAGAAGAAGAAAAGGCAATGGAGCGAATGGAAAGTTGTTGTTGTTGTTGTTGTTGTTGTTAGGTGCCATTGAGTCGGTATCCGACTCATAGCGACCCTCTGTACAACAGGGGAAACACTATTGCCAGAGATTCTCTGCTGTTCATAGGGTTTTCAATGGCAGATTGATTTTTGGGAGGGGGTTGCCAGGTCCTTCTCGAAAGCCTGCAGCACCTGGTGTTCCCAGGCGGTCTCCCATCCAGGTACTAACCAGGCCTGACCCTGCTTAGCTTCCGAGATCTGATGGGATCGGATTCCACAGGGCTGCGGCTGCAGGCGAATGGAAAGTAGGAACAGCATACTCATATTTGATTCTATTCCGGTAGATCAGATATCTACATTAGTAGAATTTCCATTTTTAGTATGTACAGTACAACTATTTTTCAGAAAACTTACACAAATCAAATGTAAATGACAGGCATTTAGTTGAACAAAACTTTGCATTGGACTGGTTTAAAAATTGATTGCTTTTATAATTTTAATGTTGTATAATTTGCTTTAGAGTTAAGATTTAAGTATACATCTGTGTATGTATGTTATATATATCCTAAATATGTATCCTAAATTTATAACGATCTTAATGTGTGTGTATATATATGTGTGTGTGTATATGTGTGTGTGTGTGTGTGTGTGTGTATATACACACACATGTATATTGTTGTTAGGTGCTGTTGAGTCAGTATTCGACTCATAGCGACCCTATGTACCACAGGTGAAACACTGTTGTCAGTGCATCTCTGCTATTCATAGGGTTTTCAATGGCTGGTTGTTTTTTGGGAGTGGGTTGCTGGCTCCTTCTCCCAAGCCTAGAGCACCTGGCATTCCAGGTGGTCTCCCATGCAAGTGCTAACCAAGCCCGACCCTGCTTAGCTTCCAAGATCTGATGGGATCAGATGCCACAGTGGTACCGTTGCAGGCCTATGTATGTATAAGTATACATTAATGTATTTTGTTGTTAGGTGCCATTGAGTCAGGTGTGCGTCATGCGACCCTCATAGGGTTTCCAGTGGCTGATTGTTTTTGGGATTGCTTCAGGAGTGGATTGCCATGTCCACTGGTTTTTGTGGTGCTGGAGATCAAATCCGGGTCCTTAGAGAGTGTGGAGCAGCATTTTACCAACTGAGATAAACCCCAGCCCACATTAATGTATATGTGTGTATAAATCTTAGTGGAAGCTAGAAATGTCTTGGTTGAGTCCAGAATCCATTTACCTCTATTGTAACTTTATAAATAGGAACAAATGATTTTTATAATTGTTCTTGAAATCTACAAGAATTTTTAACATCTTCTTATTGTAGTCCCTGCTGTTGTGCCAGTTTTTTTTTCTCCTGAGAAGGGCTCCTCATACATCGTTTTAAATGGTGAATATGTTCTATTTTAGAATGTGAACATAGTTGAAAACTATAAGTGTGTTTTTTTTTTTTTTTTTTTTTTTTGTGGTACTGGGGGTTGAACCCAGGGCCTTATACCTGCATGCTCTGCAAGTGCTGGATGACTGAGCTGCTCCCTCAGCCCACTTTTTTACTTTTTGAGATGGTCTTGCTAAATTACACAGACTGCCCCTGGTCTCGAACTTGCGATCCTCCTGCCCCTACCTCCTGAGCTGCTGGGATTACAGGTGTGTGCCACCGCAGCAGGCAAGTTTTTTTTTTTTTTTTTAAATTAATGGAATGTATTCTCTTCACATTTAAATTACAAACTAGATTTTCCATAAGCTATTTAAAAGTGAGTCTGGTCTAGCTACTATTTTTGATATTATTTATTCTATAAACAAAAGATGAACAGTTTCTTGTCAGATTCAAGGGGAACTAGTCAGGTGCTTAGTATCCATTTCAATTTGTCTTTCCTTGGGATTTAATTTTTTCTCCTGGAGCTTGGAACTAAAGCTAAATTTTCTTATGGAACCAAGTGGAGAAGAGATTAAGACTCAGGATGTCCTGAGGACATGGACTGGTTTTTAAATAGTTCAGGTGCTACTGCTTAAAAGGTATATGTTCTGGGGCAGAGAGAACTATTTCCTATTTGAAAACATCTAGCAATTTTCCTTTATTATTTCTCCTGTCTTTATAACATTATGACCCATTGAGGGCAAGCTCTTAACCTGGAAGGCTCTTGGCTATGGGTTTTACTGAAGCTAGGTGCCAGAAAACACTGAGCGCCATTTGCTTAATGGTGTCTTGGTGGAGCCATCAGTGGTAGAAATATTTGGATGTAAGACAGATCTCAAGGGTTGGCAAGTTGATGACAAATTTCTCAAAAATCTCACAATACTTGTATTATAGCCATAGTGGCTAGCTTGGAGCTTTTGTAATTGAGAAGTGATTTCTCCCAACGCCTTTGCTTCTTAGGAAGGTTGAAGTTGGAGATGAGTGCCTACTCTGTTGCGCCTTCTTTTCTCTCATGGTACTTGGACCTAAAGTGAAGAATAGAAAATTAAGTTGGTGATCATGTTAGTATTAGGTGCCATCGAGTCAGTATCCGACTCATAGCGACCCTCATAGGGTTTTCAATGGCTGCGTGCTTCGGGATTGCCTGGGGAGTAGATTGCCAGGCCCTTCTCGGGTGGGATTTAGCTCAGTGGGTAGAGCGCTGCACTGCAGTCTCTGAGGCCCCGAGTTCGATTCCTAGTACCGCAAAAATGGTGATCATAGTTTGCAGTATTTGTTATCTTGTTTCTAAGGACTTACATAAATACTGAGAGTATTTTTTCTTCTGTCAGACCAAGTAGTCATCAGATGTATTTATGTTAACAGTAACAACCACAAAAATCTTTAAATAGAAAGCTTTACAAACTGATGGCCCTTTTTTCCAAGGGGATTTACCTCAGTATTAGAGCATTCTTTTCATCTGTTACTGTATCCAGTTTTAAAATCATTAATCACTTGCTTTTCATTTGATGAATTTTGACTTTTAATGGTGTTTTCATTTTGGTATTAAGAGGATTTAGGTTTATCTTTTCTTTTTGATAAGAGACTGTTTCAGATAGTATAAATCCAGTGGTTGGTTGGTTTGCTTTTACAGTTCTCTTTATTTCACCTCTTGAAGTAGGAAAAAAATATTATTTATAAAGATGTTCATCCTCAGCTACTAGAATAGGATGTTAGTTGAACTATCTTTTGATCTCTTGATGCTAATATTCTTCTCTTCAGGAAAGGAGAATATTAAGGGAAAAATTTTTAGTTTGCAATTTAGTGTGTTTGTTAATTTTCATCTATTCATCAATCCATGTTATATGTTAAGTTCTGGGGATATTGATGAAATCAGAGTCTAGTTCTTTTCATTGAAGGGTGTGGACATTGGCTTAGTAAGAGAATAATGATTTGGAGTAATTTGAGGCTTTATTTTTAAATAAAATTTATGTAATATACTGGGAGTCAAAAATGTACACACATTTAAAGAGATGTTATCTATGTATTACTTTTTGAAGTTGAATTAAATTATGATGGTAATCACTTTGAGCACCTCTTATAATTACAGAAGTCAAACGTGACTTGTGTTCATCTTTTGTTATTGGTATATTTGAGTATTTAAAATTTGAATACTTAAAATATGTATACATTTTTGGTACCTTCTATAGGTTTGCTTTTCCAAAAAGAGAAAATACTATTACTTATTCTTTGGAGGTGAATTCCACGTACCATATAATTTACTCTTAAAGTATATAATTCAGTGATTTTTATTATTTCCACAATATTGTACAACAGTTACCACTAATTTTGAAACCTTTTTATCACCCCCAAAAAGAATCTCAGCCACTACTTCCCCTTCCCTCCCTCCCTCAGCCCCTGGCAATCACTAATCTTTCTTTATTGAATTGCCTTTTTTGGACACTTTATGTAAATAGGAATATGCAATATATGGTCTTTAATAAGTAGTTTCTTTATCTTAGTATAGTGCTTTCAAGGTTCATCCATCGCACATACTGTGTATGTTTATACATAGCATGTATCAGTAGTTTCTTTTTCTGGCCAAATAATATTTCACTGTATGAGTGTACCACATATTATTTATCTGTTTGTAATTTGATGAACATTTTGGCTGTTATGAATAATGCTGCTTTGAACATTCATGTACCAGTTTTTACGTGAATATATTTTCAGCTCTCTTGAGTATATACCTAGGAGTGGAATTGCTGGATCTTTTTATAACTCTGTGTTTAACTTTTGAGAAATCACTAAACTTTTCTACAGTGGCTACACTATTTAAATTCCTACCAGCAGTCTCTAAGGGTTCTAGTTTCTCTACATATGTAGCAGTGTTTGTTATTGTCTTTTTAATATTAGCCATCTTAGTGATTTATCGTATGGTTTTCTCTGATGACTTAATGATGTTGAGCATTTTGTGTTTATTGGCCATTTGTATATTGTCTTCGGAACGAGATTCATTCAAATCCTTTGCCCATATTAAAATAGTTGCATTTTTATTGTTGAGTCTTTCTTACCTTGTCAGAACTATTTAAAATATCCCAAAGCAATTTAGTAGACAACTTTTCTTGAATGTAAAGAATTTGGTGATGTTAGAGTAACACAATTTACAGATGTATTATATACAATAAAAATATTTACAGTCCTCACAAACTTTCTAGCTATTTCTGAATTACAGCTAAATACTGTACTCAGTTATTTACCTAAAGAAATGTACTTGTTTATTTTCTGGTAATTACACTGTCTCATCTGATAGGATTTAGAGTATGCAGAAGTAGTAAGTTGGTAATAAGAGGCTTAAAAATTGCATTTTAAGGTAAAAGTTTTAAAAATTGACTCTAGAATTAAAAGTGATGACATTTAAAGCTACAGTTTAGGTACTGACCCAGGATTTTCTACGATTTGATTGTTAAGAAGTGACTTAAAAATTTGTAAGAATTTTCCTGCTTTTATTAAATAGGGCACGACAATAATAACAAAATTAAGTGGTGCAAATACTTGCAACTTTGTGAGTTTATTGGATAGTTTAGCATTATTTGTCATGTTTTTTGTGTTTGTATGAAATAAGAGGTATATTGATACCTCTTCTTGTGTGTAAAGATTTATGAGTTTTATTTAGTAGGATTTTTCATTGTTTTCCCAGTCTTAGTGAATATAGAGAAACTAAGAATGGCACTTTTGGGTTGGGATGTAGCTCGGTTGGTAGAGTGCTGCTCTGCCCTGAGGACCCGGGTTTGATCCCCAGCACTGCAAAAATTGGAGAAGGCTATGGCAGTCCATTCCCAGAAACAGTCAGTCAGTGAAAACCCTGTGAGGGTCACTATGAATCAGATGTGATTCAGCAACACCTAACAACAAGAATGCCTTTTAAGTGCCTTTAGGTACTGCTGTTCAGTGCAGTTATAAATGTTGCCCCTCATTGAGCCCTAATCCTATCTATGGCTCTGCTTTGCTCAAAAGCAGCTCATTTACTTAAGGGAGGGGAAGGATGAAGCCTTCTTGTTGGGGGTGGGAATACAAATACAAATTTAAACCTGTAGGGTATGGGTGTCTTTAAACTTGTTAAATTCAAATTTGCTTCTGTTAGAACTAGAACTACGTTGGAGATTTATATTGGAGGTTTTTATTTTTTTGAGGTGGGGTTTCACTATGTTGCCCAAGCTGGCCTTAATTTACCTGGGCTTAAGAGATCTTCCTGCCCAGCCTCCCCAGGCCCTAGAACTACAGTTGTGTGCCACTGTATGTAGCTCTTGGAGATTCTTCAAAATGCCATATTTATTTCTAATAGCAGTAGTACTTGGATGCAAAGGGGGATGTTAAGAAGGGGGGAAATATCCTTTATTTAGATGTGCTGTATATTATAGGCTTAATCTTAAGACAAAAATAGTATATAACCTGTCTGTAGATGAATCTATTTTGTTTTTTGTTTTTTTAAATCAAAAGTGATCAAGACCAGGAGATCACAGCAGATTCTGATATATCCAAAGTGGGAACATGGGAAAGAAAGTAAGATGACAGTCTAGAGTGTGGTAAAGCAAAAGGCCACCTTAATTTTCAAATGACTGGATTATTTTCAACTTAGTGATAGAGTCATAGGTAGTGATATGATAGTTCTGTATTAAACCCAGTAGTTTGTATGGCATTTGTAAGTAATTGTATAGTCTAGAAAAAATGCCATTTAAATCATAGTAGAGATGAGTGAAATTATCAGTTTTAAAAAAATTATAGATTTAAAAAAACCGTCTAGTTCCCAATAGCTATTTACTTATTATCTATTGTAGTTACAATCAAAGGCTGTCCTCCCTCTTGCTCCCACCCAGTAGCACTGTGCACTGAGAGCAGAAGTTCCCACCCATTTTAGACGTGTCTCTCAGAGGACAACCTACACAGATTCTGTGACAGTTAAGTTGGACTTGGGCTCCTAGTGACGTAGTTGATAGAAGAGACTGGGAGTCTTTCCAGCTTCACCCCAAAGTGATGCTTATTCTCTGAGAGCGTTGGGAGAGAACCTGAACATCTCTTGGTTCCAGGGACATGGCTAGGAGGACTACACAGGAAGGATTTCCAGGCACAGAGAAGGAGAATCGTAAAAATATGTTTTAGATCCCAGTAAACAATTTCCTAGCCCTCTCTAATGCACATATTTCCCCTCTTGTGTTAGTAAATGCCTAATGTGTGGCACCCAAAATGTAAGAATATGTATGTTTAAGGCTCGTTTGTCTAGCAAGATCTTACTAAATATCTGGTTTTGAAGGTTATTGCCTCTTTTCCCTCCACATTATAGTGTTTTCTTTTAAAACAGCTTTCCTGATGGAGCCTCATCTTATCACCAGCATTACAGAAACAAGCCAGAATGGGAAGGCAGTACAGTTAGGTCTTGTGATCTAGTACGTGAAGCCTCCATAGTCATATTAAAAATTTTCTATTGTTTTTGGTTGTTCCTTTTTTTTCAATTGGAAATATAATTACATGTTTCTAAAATAGTGAATTTTAATGGAGTAAAAAGCTTTACTTGGTAATGTTTCTTTTTTCCTCACCAAAGAGAAAATTGGGGTTTTTGAGAAGGTTGGAATTTCTTTACTCTTGTTTTCTGTACTTTTGGAGGGAGATGATCAAATTTCATGTTTCCAGGTTGCTAGGAGATAGGCAGCCTATAGTACAGATACTGGCATTTAAGACCTCTTTACCTCTATTCTTTGACCATCTGTGTTTCTTAGAATTGCTGTGCTTCCTTTCTGAAACCTAAATTATGCAGAGGAAACATGATTACTTTAACCAAGCTCTGAAATATAAAACAGGTTAGTAATGTTGAGCCAGGTTTATAAAAAGGAGATCACTGGCTGCCACGTAGTAAGTCAACATTCTTGAAAAGGTATTTTTGTTCCTTTCTTTATGCCAACTCTTCTTATTGTGATCTTTCCTTGGCACCAGAGTAGTTAGTTGTAAGGAGGCTGAGAATGCCCTTTCCAGGGTTTTGTTGTAGTTAAGTGCCCTTCTAGGGTTTTCAATGGCTGATTGTTTCAGGATTGCCTTGGGAGTGGATTGCCACATCCTTCTCCCATTTTTGCGGTGCTGGGAATCGAACTCGGGACCTCAGAGACTGCAGTGCAGCGCTCTACCAACTGAGCCAAATCCCAGCCCTTGCAGGGTTTTAGATAATGTTAAAACCAGTAATTCAGGTGAACGATGGTCACAGAAACTCTCTTCAAATAATTTGCTGATTTGGAATTCCAGGAACATTTGACTTTCCCATAGCTATTTTGCCTGTGTGCTTTCATTTACAAGAACAAATCATCTTAGATTATAATACAATTATTGGTAGGACCTTAAGTTTAAGATTACATTGTTAGGGCTCAAAAACTGTGCCCAAATGGTAGATGGTGATGAGAATGTGGCACAAGAGTTCATTTGAAGTTGAATGCTGTGCAGTATTAATCAGAAAATTTGTTGTCATCTGGTTTTGAATAGTATAAAGATTGGAGACTGAGATGGTCAGTTAAATTGTAATCGATTTGAGAGCTCTACCTCATTTTATGACGCTCTAGGCCCTCCGTTCTGCCTCAGTTCATGACAGAGTTCATTGTAGCAGTGTGATTGAGAGGAGGTGTGTTTTACAGGTACCTCCTTTGGCTTTATATATCATGATAATACCGAAGCTAGGATCAGATCCCCAAGTTGGTTACATTAATAAATCTTCTTTGTAAATTGACTCCCAGTCTTAGCCTATTCATCTTTTTAATAAACGTTGTGGTTGTTGTTAGGTGCCATCGAGTTGTGTCCAACTCATAGGGTTTTCAATGGCTAATTATTTCGGGATTGCCTCGGGATTGGATTGCCACATCCTTCTCCCATTTTAATAATGTAGTCAATTGTTACACTGTCTACAGCTGTAACACCCTGGCATCAGATCTCATCAGATTGTGGAAGCTAAGCGGAGTCAGACCTGATTAGTCCTTGTGTGGGAGACCTCCTGGGAATACTGGGTGCTGCAGGCTAGGGAGAAGGACCTAACAGCCCACTCATGAAACAATCAGTTATTGAAAACCCAATGAGTAGCAGAGAAATGCTGACAGTAGTATTGGGCATCGCATAGTGTAGGGCAATGTTTCATTCTGTTGTACATAGGGTTGCTATGAATTGAACCCTATTCCATGGCACCTGACAACAACATTGTTGCACTGGAAAATTAAATGAGATGTCTTTGTTTTTATGACTGTGACTTGGGTAGACTCTCCACAACAACAACAGGCAGACACACTTCCAGTGTGAGTTATTTAAAATAACTAAAGAGAAGTTGAGGATTTACCTTTGTAGTAGAACAGTTGCCTAGCATTCCAAAGCCCAAAAGTTGATCCCCAATACCACAAAATTAAATCAAATAATTCCTTTGGCCATTGAGAAAGTTGCTTAGATAGGAAAGAAGCAAGTTTCTAGGCAGAAATTAGAGCTTTATGTTTTCCTAACTGTCTCATTTAAGGTTTTATTTCTGTGTGCAAACTGAATATAATGGTAAGCCTTGGTTTGCCCATGACTTGTTTTTGTACTAACACATCGTTTTTCTAACTTTAAAAAATGACACAAGTCAACAAATGTTCATTACAGAATATTAGAACATTAATATAAACAACAAAAAAGAATTTTTCCTTATACTTCCATTACTTAGAGATAATAGCGTTGAACTGTAAATTTCTTTCATTCTAGAATTTTCTTTCCATTACATATTTGTCTTTTAAAAACAAAATTATAGCTGAGCACGGTGGCACACACCTTTAACCCCAGTGATTTGGGAGGTGGAAGCTGTAGGATTGCATGTTCGAGGACAGAGGCAGCCTGCATAACTTAATAAGACCATCTCAAAAATACAAAAGTAAAAAATGGGCTGGGAGTGTGGCTCAGTGGTTCAGCGCTTGCAAAAAAGCAAGCTTTGGGCCCTGAGTTCATATCCTCAGTACTGCAAAAAATAATAATAATAAATTAAATAAAAATAGAAATAAATTATATGATGAATATTGCTTGGTAAATTTAGCTTTTCATGTAATATTTCTCCATGAATACCTATATACTGGTAGGCCATCAAATTTTCTCCATTTTTGTTTTTATTTTTGAGGTAGGCTACATTTTTTATATAGCCCAGGCTGGCCTGGAGTGTGCTGCATAGCCCAGACTGGCCTGGAACCTGGCTGTCATTTTACCTCAGTCTCCCAAGTGCTGGGATTATAGGCACGTGCAGCCATACCACCCTGGCATCCAATCCCATGTGATCTAGGAAGCTAAGCAGGGTCAGCCTGGTTAGTCCTTTGGATGGGAAACCATCTGGGAATACCAGGTGCTGCAGGTTAGGGAGAAGGACTTGGCAACCCACTCCCAAAACAATCAGCCATTGAAAATCCTAGTAATAGCAGAGATGCACTGACATAGTGTTGGGCATGGCACCGTGTGGGGGAGTGTTTCATCCCGTTGCACATAGGGTCACTATGAGTCAGACCCAGCCCAGCAGCACCTAACAACAACAGCCACTTCATCTGGCTCATAAGTCCCTGTGATGGGAATTTAGATTGTTTCCAATTTTGTTTTGTTTTGTTTTGTTTTGTTTTTTGAAACAGTCTTGCTATATAGCTTAGGCTGGCCTGGAACTTGTAACCTTCCTGCCTCAGCCTGCCAAGTGTTGTGATTTCAAGTGTACTCTACTATGTCTGGCTTGCAATAGCATCTTTTTCTTTTGGTCTGATTATTTCCTTAGAATAACTTCCTGGGAAGTAGGATACTTTTAAGAATTTGCACATCTTAAGGCTTTTAAAACACATTGTTTTCCAGGATGAGTATTCCAGTTTTCAGTTTCTCAGCTTTTCTTCCCTGCCCCCCAATATTGGGGGTTTGAACCCAGGGCCTGGCACATACTAAATAAGTGCTCTACTACTGAGTGACACCCTTAGCCCTTTTTTTATTTTTTATTTTGAGCTGGTCTCAGTAAGTTGCACAGGCTGCCTCTGTCCTCATGATCCTCCTTGCCTCAGCCTCCTGAGTCACTGGGATTACAAGTGTGTGCCACAGTGCCTGGCTACATTCTCATCTTTCTAAATGCCTTTATATGTGAATTAAGATCTGAAATTTTTATTTAGTTGCAGAATGAAGAAGAGCCTGGGATACCCGAACAGGCTGCAGGTGATGCTCCCCCACCTTATAGCAGCATCTCTTCTGAGAGTGCAGGTAGGTAAATGACACTCATAGGCTTGTTTAGTAGAAGTATGTTGATGTTTGCCTTCACATCAACTTTCTGTAAGTTGTCTTTGACTTTATTTTTAGGTTATAGCCCAAGGCAAAAAAAAACCCCACGTTACCATTCCGAAAACCAGATGAAACTCCATTTCATTGTGACTTCTTTATAAAACTCAATTTCATTCCAGTTGACTTTTTTTATTTTGTTTTGTTTTGTTTTATTTTATTTTATTTTATTTTTTTGAGATAAGGTCTCACTGTGTAGCCCAGGGTAGCCTGGAACTTGCTTACTATAGCCCAGGCTGGCCTTGAATTTGGGTTGATACTCCCACCTTGGCCTCCTGAGTGCTGAGATTGCAGGTGTGTGCTACCATGCTCAGCTCCAGCAGATTCTTGTAATACAAAGGAAATAGAAATTCAGGAACTGGGTGATCACCTGATTTTTATAATTTATTCATTAGCTATTTTACCCTTTATGATCATAGTACCTATAATCAGGAATATACTATTTTGAATATCTTTTATGCTACCAAATCCTTCCTTCCTCCCTCCCTCCCTTCCTTCCTTCCTTCCTTTTCTTCCTTCCCTTCCTTCTTTCCTTCCTTCCTTCTTTTGTGCTACCACTTAGCTACATCCCTAGTCCATTTTACCTTATTTTGAGGTAAAATCTCAGTATGAAGCCCAGGCTCACTTTGAAGTTTCAATCTTCCTGCCTCAGTCTCCTTATAGCTGGTATCACAGGTGTGTACCACCATGCCCAATGATGCTAGTTTTGTTTTCTTTTTTGTTTTGTTTTTTATGGTACTGGAGGGCTGAACCCAGGGTTTTGTGCATACTTTGCAAGCGCTCTACCACTGAACTGCACCCACAGCCCCCTTTTTATTTATTTATTTATTTTTGAGACAGGGTCTCACTAAGTTATACAGACTACCTCTGGCCTCAAACTTGTGATCCTCCTGCTTCTGCCTCCCAAGTCGATAGGATTAGAGGCATGTGCCACCATACCTGGCTGATGCTAGTAAATTCTTAATGAAAAAACATTAAGTCTCCCAACTCTTTCAGTTGTGTTCCTCACAGCTTGAAATTTCCTTGCTTAGTCTAAAGCTGGATTATCTCTTTGGTTTTCGTGTGTGTGTGTGTGTGTGTGTGTGTGTGTGTGTGTGTGTGTGTGTAAGGGTTGGGAGAGAATAATGCAAATGTCAATGGGGCTTTTGGTAACTAGTGTTTCTGATAATAGTCCTGCTGTAATTCCTCAAAATTGGCCAATTGTCATAGAAACTTTTCCATATTTTCTAAAACAAGACTGTGGCAGAGTGGCAAATACATGGCCATGTGCCACTACTGAACCAAACCTACTTCTAGGATTGATAGGTAAATTGAAAATGTCATTCATTTCTGTAGAACCTCAGAATCTTTTTAAGACAGCACTCTGGGCAGCTGTTGTCAGTTGATATGAGATGAAATCTATAGGTAGTCTCTGGCCACCGTTATAATTATGTGGAACATAGGTCGGTTTTCACTTCTACTCTGGCTTCAATTTCTGAACTTTGGTATTCGTCTCTTTGTTGTTGTTCTTCTTCTGCCTCCCCCCTCCCGTCCATCTTCTCCTTTTCCTCCTTCTCCCTCTTCTTCTCCTTTTTTTGTAGTACTGGGGAGGTTGAACCCAGGGCCTCCCACATGCTTTGCAAGTCCTCTACTACCAAGCTGCACCCCCAGCTTATTTTTTCACTTTTTATTTTTGAGACAGGATCTCACTAAGATATGGCCTCAAATTTGTAATCCTCCTGCCTCAGCCTCCTGAGTCACCAGGATTATAGGCATATGCCAGCATGCCCAGCTGGGAAATAAGTTTTTATATGTCATAAATTAGTCAAGAACACTAATTTTTTATTGTTTATGAATTGGAGTTTTCCTTTATTTTAAAAAAAGGAAACCTCTAAAGTGGCCTTTCTCCCCTTCATTGCTGAATTAGCATTGCTTTTTTTTTTTTTAAGGTAAATGTTGGCTCTGCACAACGTTCAGGAGAAAAATGGTTAAAAAAAGAAGAGCATACATACATGTTGGTGGGAAAAAAGCACAAATCACTGGTATACTTATTAACCCTATAGTAACTTTTTTTCTCCCTTTATTAGTAAATGATGATGGGGTATAGAGTAATATAGCAATGGATTTTTCCATTATGCATCCTTTATATCATTTCTAGCAACACTTTCATTGACCCGTAAAGTTTATGGAGCCTTATGGCTAGTTTGTAGTTAAACTCTGTTACTTATTTGGGTTTTCTTCCCCTATTTTTCCGACATACTCATGAAGTTGTGCTGTTTACATTGAGATTGACCTCTCCCCCTTCGTCCCTCCACATTGACCCTCCCCCCATCCCATGCTTCTCTAGTCTTTGCTTCCCTCTGCTAGATCCCTCCCTCCTTCTCTCCACAAGTAACTTTATAGTGTATAGATTTGAATAGTTTAACAAGTATTAGATAATTTTTTTGAATGTTCTAAGTAAACTTTAAAAGATTGTCATATTAAGCTTTTCATGGAAATTTAACATTATAGGAAGGTATCTATATTGATGGATTTCATTTTTTAAAAGTATTTTGAAATAGGGAAATAAAAATGTTCTTTGATTATCCTCATTTATGGTAGTATCAGTTATATGAATGTATTCAGAAGTACTGTGGTAATAGCTTAATTTAAATTATAGCCTATGTTTATTGGTTTATTTTTGCAGTGCTGGGGATCAGTCCCAGGGCTTTGTGCAGGGCTTTGTGCAGGTGCCCAACCACTGAGCTACATCCCTAGCTCTTCCAATTATAGATTTTAATTTGTACTATGTCTTGTATAATTTGGCTAACCAGGTGAAAAACATTTTATAGGAGATTGTATGTAGAATGTTTTGTAATGTATACATGTACATATAATGTATACATAACCATATTTGTGTATGTTAAATAGTTTGATGTGAAAGTAATTTCATTAAATTTGATAGTGTGGCAGATTTAATTTCAAAGATATAGTTCCCTATATTTTCTTTTGTTTGTTTTTAAGACAGGGTCTGGGTATGTAACCCAAGCTGTCCTGGAACTCATGATCCTCTTGAAGCCTGAGCCTCCTGAATGCTGGGATTATAAGAATGGGCCACCGTGCCTGGCCCTATAGTTTCTTTTAAAAGCTCTGCTTGTTTACTTTTCTCATTTAGATGTATGTTCCATCTGAAGTTCATTTTTCTGTATAGCATAAAGTAGGTAGGTAGTCAGGACTGAATTTGTTTTTCCATGTGAATACACATTTGATCCAGCATCTTTTATTGGAAAGACCATCTTGGTCCACTGTACCAGTATCACCTTTGTTATAAGCAAGGTAACCATATCTATGATCATGTAATAGTGAGATGACTGTTCTTTTTGTTGGTTTATTTATCCTTGTGTACTCTACTGCCTTAATTTTGGAGCTTTATGATCTTCTGGATTTTTCAGATAGGGCTAGCCTGGGCTACCTAGCTAGACTTACTCTGAGAAGAAAAAAAAAAAAAGAATAGTTTTCTTTTGTTCCCCTCTATTGATGAGGTACATTATGTTGATTGACAATCTCAATAATATATTACACTAAAAATCTTAGAGGTTAGCTGGGGATAGTTCCAGCACTCAGGAAGCAGAGGCAGGAGGATAGTGAGTATCAGGCCAGCCTGGGCCATACAACAAGATCCTGTTCAAAAAAAAAAGAACTTGGAAGTTAATTTTATTTAAAGAAAAATGTTAATTTTAATGGATTGTAGGGCTTTTTTATTTTTCCAAGAATTTTAAATTTTTCAAAAATTATGTAGAAGTTAAATGCACGTATAAATAACGTATTTTCTGGTTATACTGAATCTTTTATAATAGAAGTCAATGAGAATGGAAAGATAGTGTTTAAAATAGGAAACAGAAGATTTAAGAGATAAATAATTTTTCTATAGTGAATTAGTTACCTTAAGCACACCGAGAAAAGAATACATGGTGATAACATGAGTCCAAGTGACAAAACAAACATGTAAGAAATTTTAAGGTTTTTTCCCCTTAAAGTTGATTTTCATGTTTGTCAATAGGAGCATACAAAATACAGATTTACATGTGTACACATGAAGTATTTTTGTTGTTGTTTTTGTTATTTGGTATGGGGTCTTGCCATATTGCCCAAGCTGGGCTCCAATCTTCTAGCCTCACTTTCCCAGGTAGCTGGGGCTACAGGAATAGACCGCCATACGTTTTTAGCTTAAATGTTCAGTATTGCACTATTAAAAGTAAACGCCTTTTGAGAACCCACAGGATGTTCTAAAACAGATTTGTCCAACCTATAGCCCAGGACACCTAGTAATGTGGCCCACAACATCTAATAATACAGCTCCACAAAACCTTTTAATATCATATGCTTTTAGCATTTATTTTCTTTGTGCCCCCCATTATGTATATGCATTAACTATATTATATAATTTATATGTGGGCCAAAACAATTCTTTACTCAGTGCAGCCCAGGGAAGCCAAAAGATTAGGCATTCTTGGTCTACAGTATTAGTGTTTCAAAGGCCATTGGAAGTAAGGATACAAAGTGAGTTTAGATTTTAAATAACTTGAGAAATGGATAAATTTAAGAATTGCCCCTATACTCTCACATTCTTTTATAAATATCTTTTGTTTCAGTTATTTTATATTTACTTTTAGGGAAATGTCTGGATTTTATTTGCCACAATTAGCAAAAATCCTTTTGTCCCTTTAATTCAGCTAACAATCAGGTAACTGTGATATCCTTTTTATCTGCAGTATATTTTGACTACAAAGATGAGTCCGGATTTCCAAAGCCCCCATCTTACAATGTGGCTACAACACTGCCCAGTTACGATGAAGCTGAGAGAACCAAGGCTGAAGCTACAATCCCTTTAGTGCCCGGAAGAGTAAGTATAATTCATTTTTCTTGTAATTTGATGAACTACTTTATGGGAATCATCTTTGAGTTACTACTTAGGATTGTGTTGATTACTAAAAGTAAGATAGTTTTAAAGAAATACATTTTCTATTGAGATAGTAAACATCTTTCTGAAACTCATGAGATTAAGAGATATAAATGAACAGAAAATCACTAGATAAGCCCACTCATTTTACCTGTTTCTCTCAAATTACCACTACCACTTTATTAAGTCCCCTGGGATGGCTGAAACATTGTAGATAGGAGCTGATTTAGGAAATACACTGACTTTGCCTCAACTCTACACATTTAATATTTTGGTGTTAGATGGGTAGCTGCTAGGGAAGTCTGGAGAGGACAAATATATGTAACTTCACAGAATCAAACTTATAAAAGGTACTTTAACAGTTTTCTAGATAAACCCCATGCCTCTAGCAGTTCAGATCACATCATTTGTGGGGGTATAATAAATTCAGATCCCATCTAGCTGGCTATTGATTCACTGGGGTGGGGATGGAATGTGTTATAAGCAGGCAGACTTTGGGGCACTCTTGGCTCTTTATGTTAGACTTGTAAGTGATGTAGGTATGGTTTCATAAATACTGGTCCAGGTTAAGATTGATGCAGGCAGGGCCTTGGGCCAGATAATTGGGAGAATTTGGGCAGGATATGTGAGGGCAGTCAGGGTCCCAGTCTCCAGTCCTGACAGGAATCTAGAGTGAATGATAAAAATAAGAACAGAAGCCCAGTCTAGCAGTGCAATGGCATTGGCCCTAGCAGTTACCCTAGCTTTAGGGTAGTATACTATTTACAGACATCACTTACTATAAGGATTGGGGGTTCTAAAAGTTACTGCTTAGTAGAGAGAGTTTATGAGCCCATTCTAGGCTTATACTACATGGTGTCAGATCTAGTCATGGCCAGGGAGCACCTAAGAACTCTCATGGAGCTTTTGTCTGAGGACAAAACAATCATCATAACATAACTTCCATATACTGGAAGCAAACAACATGCTTAGAACTGTGCTTGATTGTATTATATATTATATATATTATTCCCAATCCTCACATTAATTTACAAAGTAGATTATATTATCATCTCTATTTCATAGTTGCAAATATTTAGGTCCAGAGAGACGAAAAATTTGACAAAAGTCATTTGGACAATTAGCAGAAGAATCAAGCCCAGATATTCTAGAATCCAGAGTCCTTCCTTCCTTTATGTTTCACTGTACTTTGTAGACTGGTTGGAAAAGATGGTAAATAGATCAGTACACATGTTGTCTCTGATTAATTATGGAACTTTTTAAAGTTCTTTTATTTGACAAGTATACATATTTAGGAGCCTTTTAAAGGGTTCTCTTATTACTTAGAAGACATACATAGGGCATTTTAAAATGTAAGGTGCTATATATTCTGCAGTGAATAAGTACAAAGCTTTGTGTAAAAGCTTAGTACAGAGAATAACATTTAACTAGGGTAAAAAGCCAACAAATACACATATCTGCACTGTACAAGAGCGATAGATATCAAGAACTGTAACTTTTTACTAGGTAATAATGGGAGGAGAAGTGATTCATGGTGGGCCTAGAGTTTTGATGGCTGAAAACATTCCAGAGAGACAAACCTAGAAAGTAGGTTTGAATTCAACAAGGTACAGAGAGTTCTATGGATGTAGCAGTTGGTTTTGCCTGAGCAAGGCATTTGTGAAGGGGGATAGGAAGATGTGGCCAGAACTGTCATTTGTAGAGTCCTTGGAATACTAAGCTGAGGCATTTAAACTTAATGTGTAGCTCACAGAGTCCTTCAGAGTTTTTGAGCAAGAATATGGAAGGACTAGTGGTATTTTGGAAACATTAACCTGGCAACAATTTATAGAAGTGGTCATGATAGGAGAGATACCAAGGATAGGAAGAATAGTCAAAAGGCATTTACAAGCTTGGCATAGTGGAACATTCCTGTAATCCCAGTAACTCAGGAAGCTGAGGCAGGAGGATCACAGCTTTGAGGCCAGAGGGAGCCTGCACAACTTAGTGAGATCCTATCTCAAAATGGAAAATAAAAGAGGAGGGGACTGGGGGTGTAGCTCAGTGATGGAGCACTTAACCTAGTATGCTTGAAGCCCTAGGTTCAACCCCCAGGTACTATGCCAAAAAAAAAAAAAAAAAAGCATTTGCAGTATTATTAGAATTTACTTTTTTGTATTTTTGGAGTAGTAGATATCTGAGTAATTATGCAAAAAACAGAATTAGTTCTAATTTGGCAAAACCTTATTCTGCTAATATTAAGTAAGAATACTAGACGTTGAATGTTTTTAAAAAATTATGAAACAAATGAAATCTTGTAAAAATTTCAAACAATATAGGAAGCATATTAAGTTAGAAAAGGAAGCTGTTGCTGACGCTTTTCCTTTTCTCTAGTTCTCATTCCCTAGGTGAACCACTGGTAACATTTTGGTACAGATTGTCCCAGCGCCTTTTCTGTGTAGAAAAAGTTAGCATTTTTTTTGGCTTTGTTTGATGTACAGGGGATTGAATCAGGGTCTCAGCACATGCTAGGCAAGTACTGTACCACTGGACTGCACCCCCAGCCCCTTTTTATTATTTATTTTGAGGGTCTCACTAAGTTGTGCAGGCTGCCTCTGTCCTTGAACCTGTGATCCTCCTGTGTCATTGTCCCGAGTCACTGGGATTGCAGGTGTGCACCACAGTGCCCAGTGCTAGGACAAGTTTTGTGCTACATTTCTTTTTTCATTTGAGGAGCCGTCACTGAACTATGTAGAACTCTTAGTGATTAAGTTTTAAGTTATGTTCAGATACTTTAAAATATCTCAGTATATATCTATATTAGTTGAAAAGATAGACCATATGTGTCAGTTGGTCAGGATCATGTTTCTTCTATTCCTGCAATGTGTTTTCCAGTTATAATGGAAAAGATCCCATCTGCCAATAAGATGGGGGTGAATTTGTTTCAGATCTGTATACCAATACAAACAATTGCTTATGGAGCTAAAAGTGGGCAGCTCTGTAGATTTTCATGTGTGGTCATGCTATCCTTTTCCCCTGGTGTCAGTCTCAGAAAATACTTGAGCTGGTTGACTTTTATCTTCTCAGTAGGCCCTAGATTCTATTATTCTAGGCCCTTAATTATTGTTGTTGTTGTTGTTAGGTGCTGTCGAGTCGGTATCCGACTCATAGTGACCCTCTGTACAACAGGGGAATCACTATTGTCAGCGCTTCTCTGCTGTTCATAGGGTTTTCAAGGGCAGATTGATTTTTGGGAGGGGGTTGCCAGGTCCTTCTCCCAGCCTACAGCTTCTGGTGTTCCCAGGTGGTCTCCCATCCAGGTACTAACCAGGCCCAACCCTGCTTAGCTTCCAAGATCTGACAGGATAGGATGCCTCAGGGCTACAGCTGCAGACTAGGCCCTTAATAGGCCCTGTTATTGTTGTTATGTGCCGTCAAGTTGGTATCCGACTCATAGCAACCCTCATAGGGTTTTCAATGGCTATTTCGGGATTGCCTTGGGAGTGGATTGCCAGGCCCTTCTCCCATTTTTGCGGCACTGGGAATTGAACTCGGGACCTCAGAGACTGCAGCTCAGCACTCTACCAACTGAGCTAAATCCCAGCCCTTATTAGGCCCTAGGTTACTGATTTTCCAGAATTTAAGCCAAATGTATGAGTAATTTTTTTTTCTTTTCTTGAGATGTTTTTAAAAAGGAAAGTAAATAGTTCTTGTGAACTTTTAATTTCTGAAATGTATTGTTGAACCAATTTGGGATGGAGCCTGGCATGGTGGCACACACCTAGAGTCCCTGAACTTGGAAGGCTGAGGCAGGAAAATTTCAAGTTCAGGACCGGAGGTAGCCTATGCAATTTAGTGAGACGTGATGTCAAAAAGTTAAAAAGGGCTAGGATGCAGATCAGTTACAGAGCACTTGCCTAGCATATGTAAGGCCCTGGGTTCAACTTCCCAGTACTGGAAAAAAAAAAAAAAAATTGGGATTGGACTAGTTGTGCAGCCCAGTGGTCCTGGATTCAATCCCCAGCACCCCTAACCCCCAGAAAAAAAGGTTATAAGATGGAAATTTCATTTAGAAAACCATGGGAACAAAAAAGGTTTGCTTCTGCTCTGATTATATCTTTTTCTCATAATGCACAGTTAAATTTTTAATACAAATTGAGTCCTTAATGCTCGTAGTTTTGGTGAATCAAAGCAAAAAAAATTTCTCCTTATTACTCACATTTGCTTCCTTTGTTTTTCTTGATGTCATGCCTTTGCATAGAAATAATTTAGTGTGAATTTTTCATATTCTTTTTGTTTTCATTTAGGATGAGGATTTTGTGGGTCGGGATGATTTTGATGATGCTGATCAGCTAAGGATAGGAAACGACGGGATTTTCATGTTAACTTTTTTCAGTAAGTATATGCATATAGCAGAATCACAAACCTGAGTGCTTCGGATTAATCTGTGGAAAATACAATTCAAGCAGTCATAGTGTGCTGCATTTTATCATGAGCTAAGCCTCATCTTCCAGGTCCACAGGGCCAACTGGCATTATTCCTGCTCCTGTTCAGCCTGTAGAGTAGGAATTAAATGTCCTTGTCTGATGAATTTTTTTCTATAGGGTTCTATTTTCTGATAGATTAAAAAGTCTAATAGATTAAAAACATTGTTTTCTCTTTTGATATTATTTTGCATTTCTGTTTTTATATGCTTTAATTAAAAGTGAGCAACTGTTTTATTTGCTTATTAAAAACAAAGAAAATGCAATACTTTTAGTATACAAATCAGAATTCAAAGAGCAAGAGAATGAGTAGCTTGAATCAGGTTATTTGGGGTCTCCAATTTAGTGTTCAAGGTATTTATTTTATGTATTTTTTATTTTTTATTTTTTTCTTCCTTTTGCAGTACTGGGGTTTGAACGCAGGGCCTCATGCTTGCATGCTTTGCAAGCTCTGTACCACTGAGCTGCACCCCTAGCCCATTTTTTTACTTTTTTACTTTTTGAGGCAAGGTCTCACTAAATTATGCAGACTGCCTCTGGTTCCGAACTTGTGATCCTCCTGCCTCTGCCTCCCGAGTCACTGGGATTACAGGCATACACCACCACACCCAGCTTGGTATTTATTTACTAAAGCATATGCAGCAAAGGGCACAGGTCATGAGTATACAGTGTGGTAAACACTAAGGCATTTTTGACAGTAATACAGCAGTACACATAATAGTGTAAAACATGATATTCAAAGAGAGTATTTTCTAGTTGCTTTAGGGGGATGACAGGAGGAGGGCTGTTTGAGGTCTGGCAGGGTAAGGGTTGTGAAGGGCAGGCCCTCTTTTATTCTCAGGAAAGTCTTTCAAGCAGAGGCTGGTACAAAGGGCATTCTTGTTCACTGGCTAACAAGACATGGTTTTTCCCGTCTACTTTTACAGTGGCATTCCTCTTTAACTGGATTGGGTTTTTCCTGTCTTTTTGCCTGACCACCTCCGCTGCAGGAAGGTATGGGGCCATCTCAGGATTTGGGCTTTCTCTAATTAAGTGGATCCTGATTGTCAGGGTAAGTTGTACAACAGAAAAGATAGATTATGGAAAGATGATAATTAAAATGATTTTGAATATTTGCTTTTTCATTTGCACTTTTTGAGTTATCTTAACATTTAGAATGGTACTTGGTTTGTCTTTGTTCTGATTTCATTATGAAGTTGAACCAAAATGAGTTGCAAATGATTCCTACACGTAAGTTTTATAGTCAAATCTAGTGACTATTGGTCTGCCCTATAGGTTGTTTGCCAGCTGCTTTTTTCATTTTTAATGCTTATAATATGGTAAGGTATGTGTACAATCTAAAGTTGTTCTTATAATAAAAAGAATGTTGCCTATTTGGTATACCATTAAAAAAAAAGCGAATTCTCATTAATTTTTCTGAAATTTTAGTTTAGTTTCTTTTTCTCTTTCTGTTCCTTCCTCCTTTCCAGGATTGGTTATGACATAATTAGGGGGGAATGAAAAGTGTTTAACAAATACTACTCCATTAGGAATCTACCTGTAAAATAAACTAGAGATGTATGTTTTCAATGACTTAAGAGTTCCCAATTAAAATTGCATGAAATAGTTTAAATTCTAGAAGATCTCAGCTTTTAAAGTATTCTCTGATTTATTTCAGTTTGTTATTGTCAGCCTTGTAGACAATGTTCATTATAAATTGGCATACTTAACTAATTAGTGAATATTGACTGACCACTGCAGTTTTTCAAAGTAGTTCTAAATTATTTATTCTAAAGCACCTATTAGCCTGTTTAGGGCCCCACAGTCATTTCAGAACCTGATAATTAAGGGTTTTTCCCTTAGACAGCTATTATATATTCATCTAAATCGGGCATGACCAACCCACAGCACACTCTGGCCCATGGCAGCTAGTAATGCAGCCCCACAAAATCTTTTAACATCATGAATTTTTTAGCATTTATTTTCTTTGTGACACCCTTTCACCCAGCTTACTATGTATATGTACTAACTATATTACATAATTTATGTGCAGCCCAAGACAATTCCTATTTATTTGATATGGCCCAGGGAAGCCAAAAGGTGGACCCTCTTTGATCTAAAACATGGACTTTAGGTTAAGAATGCAAGGCCAAAGTTTTCATTTCTTCTCTAAATCTTACTTTATTGAGAAATAAAATACTGTACTGTAGTCTTCCCTTATATCCACTTTTTGCAGGTTCAGTGACCTGTGATCAGAGTCTGAGAATATTAAATGGAAATTTCAGAAATAAATAATCCATAAGTTTTAAATTGCATACTGTTCTGAACATTGTGATAAAATCTTTAACCATCCCACTCAAGACTTGCCCATTGGGTATGCCAGAGAAGCCATAAAGCACTTCCTTTTAGTGAAAAGGTGAAAGTTTTGACTTATTAAAGAAAGAGGAATAAAAATATGTATATAGTCTTTATATGTATTGAGGTTTCTAAGATCTTTCATACAGTAAGATATTTTAAGAGAAAGACACCACATTCATAGAACTTTTGCCAGTATAGTTATAATTGTTTTATTTTAGTAGTAGTTATTGTTAGTCTCATATTGTACCTAATTTATAAATTAAACTTTATCAAAGGTATGTATAGAAAAACAGTGTATACACAGAGCTCAGCACTATCTGCAGCATCATGTGTCCACAGGAGGTCTTAGAAGGTATCCTCATGGACAATGAGGGACTACTACATTTTAATTTTCAAACTGTGTTAAATTCTTGAACACCAGAGCCTCCAAAAGAAAACAAAATTAGTTACCAATCTTTTTTCTAAAGTAAATTTTTAACTAAATTGATAAAAATTTTAAACTGATTTTAATGAATCAACTTAACATTAGTTGTTGTTGTTGTTGTTAGGTGCCGTCGAGTCGGTATCTGACTCATAGCGACCCTCTGTACAACAGGGGAAACACTATTGTCAGTGCTTCTCTGCTGTGCTATTAGTGCTATTAGTGCACTATTGTCAGTGCTTCTTCAATGGCAGATTGATTTTGGGAGGGGGTTGCCAGGTCCTTCTCCCAAGCCTATAGCTTCTGGTGTTCCCAGGCGGTCTCCCATCCAGATACTAACCAGACCTGACCCTGCTTAGCTTCTGAGATCTGACAGGATCGGATACCACAGGGCTATGGCTGCAGGCCTACATTAGTTAGGATATGCTTTTGAGTACAACAGAAAACCAAGCTCAAAATGGTTTAGAAAATGAGAAAAACTTTGAGGAAAGTTTATACTTCCCATGAAAACAAGTCCTGACATAGAGGCTAGTTAAATCAGTAATTCATCAACATGATCAAAGAGAGAGCCGCAATTTCAGTTTGCTGCTGTAAATCTTGCTCCTGTCAGGCTTAGAAGATGGTAGTTTTAGGTATCACACTGAAACACAACAGTCCTCAGCAGAAAGAATTGAACTACAGATGCTCCTCGATTTATAATGGGATCATGTCTTGATAAATCCATCATAAATTGAAAATATTAAGTCAAAAATGCATTTGGTGGGCTGAGGATATAGCTCAGTTTGTCAAGCACTTGCCTAGCATGCACAAGGCCTGGATTAAATTCCCAGCACCACAAAAACAAACAAACAAACAAAAAACCAACCTTATTTTAGCTGAGTGCTGTCATACATGCTGGTAATCCCAGCTACTCAGGAGGCTGAGGCAGAGGGATTGAGTTTGAGGTCAGAGGCAGCCTGCACAACTTAGTGAGACTCTGTCTCAAAATAAAAAAATAAAAGCTTAGAGTATAGCTCAGTGGTGGAGCACTTGCCTAGGATGTGGGAGGTCCTGCATTCAATCCCCATGTACTGGGGGGGCGGGGGGGGAAGCATTGGTATACATACCAAACATCATAGTCTAGTATTATAGTACACAGTAGAGTACCAGTTGTTTCCTTCATGATTCCCTGCCTAACTGGCAGCTGTGGCTCACTGATGTTGCTCAGTATCATGAGAGAGTATCATATTGCATATCACTAGCTTAGGAAAAGATCAGAATTCAATGTATGGTTTCTACTAAATGCATTTTGCTTTTGCACCATCAAAAAGTTAAAACATTGTGTTAGGGACCATCTGTATTTCTTTTCCTCTTTTTTTAAGAGCAAGGAAGCATTCTTACAAACCCTCAATTCCCATTGACCAGAATGACATCCATCCTCATACCTAAACCACTTACTGGCCAAAGGCATGGGATTACTATTATATACACAGTAATTTCCAAGGAGGGCTGGGGCTTAGCTCAGTTGGTAGAGTGCCTTTCTGTGCTCTGTGAGGCCCTGGGTTCCATCCCCAGCACCATGAAAGTGGGAGAAGTGTATGGCAGTCCATGCCTAAAGCAATCTCGAAGTGATTAGCCATTGAAAATCCTATGAGGGTTGCTATGAGTCAGATGCGACTGAACGGCACCTAACATCAACAGCAGTTTCCAGGGAACAAATTTTGGTAATGATGTCATCCAAACAATTATCTTTAGCTCTGAATAAGCAAAGTAAAACTGTGCTTGAAACATACGTGTATATCTAGGAGCGCAAATGATAGGTAGGCCCCCCGCACCCCCCGCAAGGGTTCTTTTTTTGTTTGTTTGTTTTTGATACAGAGTTTTGCTATGTAGCCTAGACTGGCTTCAAACTCAATATTATCTTGCCTCAGCTTCCCAAGTGCTGAGATTATAGGCATGTACCACCATGCCCGGCTTAAAAAAAAAAATTTTTTTTTCTTTTTTCAAAACAAATTTTGTATTCTTTCAAAAACAAGGAGTCCATGAAGCTGAGAGCTATTATATAAAAGATTGCTTTCCCATGAAAGGAAATAGACTTGCATTTGTTGTAAACATTTTAGATTGGTACTGTATAAAAAACATTTTAACTTATTTTTAAAGTTAATTGTAAGGTCTAAATGATAGCAGTGGTATAACAAATAAAAGCCTTGTATTTTGTGTATGCTTAAATTAGCATGTGAAATTGTGTCTGTTAAGCTGCTATAAAGTATTTGCCTTATTTTTTCAGTTTTCCACCTATTTCCCTGGATACTTTGATGGTCAGTACTGGCTCTGGTGGGTGTTTTTGGTTTTAGGTAAGTGCTTTTAATACAAGAAAAGGAGTAAAAATGTTATGCTATATTTTACAACTAAAATACATTAGTAAACCCTCATCTCACTTACTATATAGTAATATGTTAGTCATCAATTGAAAGTGTAATTTTTAAAATGTTTCTTTCTTAAAGATTAGGGTATTGTGAACATTGGAGTAATATACATGTTGTTAAAGTCTGTTGGCAGTGTTAGATTTTTCTTAACCCATTTATATATACTTCTCCCTGATTGATAAATGGGGCGTACTGATAAGATGACTCTGCAGTCTGTGGGATTTTTTCCCCCTTTGTGAGTTACTGTCATAGAAAGTTCTCAAACTCAAGCCCAAATTGCTTTTAGGCATATTATAGCCAATTGAATTAATTCATGAGTGTATGTGGCCTGTTGGTTAGGTCTGTCAGTAGACAAGGGAAAATGGATAGCCTTGTTGGACATAGCTTCTGAAAGAACCATTATTGGGTTTCCAGTGTTTTGTTCTATTGTACATAGGGTCACTAGGAGTCAGGCTTGACTCGATGGCACCTGACAACAATAAACGAATTCTTTAGTTAACCACTGGTGAGAATAAGACTTATTTTATAGTGGAGAGAAGCTTTTTTAAAAAATATGTCCAGGCAGTTCAGGTTGTCAGTCTTCAGATTTTTATCTTTTACTCTAAATATTTATTTTAAATTGTTTTAATCATTAAATCAAAGAAATGAACACTGGGGTGAAAATGTATGTGACAGAATAAGAGAGACCACCATCTCTGCTGCCATGTCTACAAAGCGATAGCAGGGGCACCTTGTAGATGTTGCTGTACATCTGTGATGTCACTCTGTCCTCTTTTCTGGTTTGGAACTTCTTGTTGCCTCCTTTATTAAGGTTGTTGGTGGGGGTGCTTATGAGTCTGTCTAGCTCAGCCTAAGCACCTATGCCTAACAGGTGCTTGATTGAGTCAGGACTTGTCTTGCTTAGGCTGTAGGTTGCTGACTCTAAATTTTTTAGAAAATACAAGTCATCCGTCACGTCATTCCCTGCCCTCCTCCCCCAATAGCATATCTACAGTACTGTTAGTCATTAGAGTTCCAATAATTCCAGAAAGAAAAATAGTGATTTTTCCCCCTCATTTGATTATTCAGAAGTTTAATAAAAAATACTGGCTGAAGAGTAACTGAGAGGAATAATTGCTTGGCCTGTTTTCTAAAATGTAGTTTAAGAGAAAGGCTGGGAAACCTGGCATGGTGGCACATCCCTATAATCCCAGCAATTCAGGAGGCAGAGGGAGGAGGATCACAAGTTTGAGACCAGAGGCAGTCTGCATAATTTAGTGAGACCTTGTCTCAAAAAGTAAAAAAATGGACTGTGGGTGTGGGTGTAGCTCAGTGGTACATAGCACTTGTAAAGCACGCAAGCAAGAGGCCCTGGGTTCAACCCCGACTACCACAAAAAAAAAAGAAAAGAAAAAAAAGAAAGACTGGGACTGAGGCTGTAGTTCAGTGGTGAAATGCTTGCCTGGCATGCTTAAGACCCTGGGTTTGATCCTCAGCCTTGAAAAATAAGAAAAAGAAAGCTAAGCACCCTCTTCCTCTGAGGCTAAAAGTTAAACCAAATCCTAAATGGACCAAACGAGAGACATTAGACATATTGTCAGATTGATTGCTTAAAGTGTATTATTTAAAGAAATTTCATGAATGGGTTTCCTTTCTATATTAATTTTCATAGAAGATAGGTTTTATAATACTTTATCATTGATCATTCTTGCTGTGTATTACTTAATGGTAAGCAAGAAATATTAAGACTTTGTATACCCTTGTGTGCATTTGTACCCAAAATTTGGGACATTTTAGGAACTTCTCTTTGAAAAAACCAGTTTTATGAAATTTTTCCTGCAGAGGTCTACATAGACCTTTCAAGCTAGCAGCAGATCTGGCC
The DNA here is from genome assembly GCA_007922755.1 of Pedetes capensis. Taxonomy (NCBI): domain Eukaryota; kingdom Metazoa; phylum Chordata; class Mammalia; order Rodentia; family Pedetidae; genus Pedetes; species Pedetes capensis. The sequence continues at coordinate 27,922 of VMDO01002589.1, read as the reverse complement.
TGCAGTTGGAGTTTGTTTGTTCCCCAATTATCTTTAAAGTTGGTTTTTTTTTTTTAAATTAGTTGCTACCATTTAACAATCAAGATTTTTCACATAAAACATCTCTAGTTTTATACTTTTCTTATAAGTTGAAATATGTAGGAAAACTAGTCCGTATTCCCACCTGGCACATTTTGGCTGGAGCTGAGCTGGGTTATAGCTGATCTCTCTGTACAGGTTATGTGTCTCCATTTCAGGAGGGTCCTCCTGACCCAGCAGTTGAGGGGATAACCCTCTATTCTACAGATTTGTGCTTTTAGTGCCAAACAGAGTGATGTTAACTGAGCTCAGCACTGATGACTCTTTGTTATTGCCAAAAACCTTTTCTTCTGTCTTAGTACAAAATAGTTTTCCACAGCCAAGTATATTTTATTTTAAAGTGTGTCCCAACAAATAAATAAATAAATAAAAAGTTGCCTGGGTCTGGAGAAAGGGAGACGGGAATAAGAGAATGGGGGAACGGGGAGGGACAGCTAAGGCTTCAGGGTTTGGGGGAGTGATGAACATATGCTAAAATTAGATTATGGTTATGTTTTACAAGTCTGTAAATACACTAATACAGATTATTGTATATAGTGAATTTTATAGTATGTAAATTGGATTTCAGATGTGTTTACAAATGTGCTTATGACTCAAGGACCATCTTTCCAAAGGAGGAGAGTCAGGAATGTGTGAATTTCCACTGGATGGGGCACATCACTGCTCCATGGACTATTTCAAGAGGTGCAAACTACTATGAATATGTAGATTCTGGAGCAGTCATATAAAATCAGCCTTATTAAGAGTAGAGAGTTGAGAATATGAGAATTGCTATAATAGGTAAGGCCTGCAGCCATAGCCCTGTGGCATCCAATCCCATCAGATCTCGGAAGCTAAGCAGGGTCGGGCCTGGTTAGTACCTGGATGGGAGACCGCCTGGGAACACCAGAAGCTGTAGGCTTCGGAGAAGGACCTAGCAACCCCCTCCCAAGAATCAATCCGCCATTGAAAACCCTATGAGCAGCAGTGAAGCACTGACAATAGTGTTTCCCCTGTTGTACAGAGGGTCGCTATGAGTCGGATACCGACTCAACGGCACCTAACAACAACATAATAGGTAAGAGGATGCTGACATCTAGTGGACAATATTATGTACTGCCTGCAGGAAAATAAATCTCATGACAGGTTAGAATTTTTTTAGCTGAGGAAAACAACAGTTCTAACCTCTCCTTTTTTTGAAGTTAATTATCTTGGATTGCTTTTTTGGAACTCAGTAGGTATATTTTGATACACTTTTCAGTGAGACTTCCAAATGTAAATTTTTGACCCCATCTTATTTTTTCTTTTTTTAGATCAATTAGATTCTGAATGTACAAGTGACTTTTGATTCTTGAGATGGTATCTTCTCATTCATGAGTGGATAATTTGATATAAAAATCCTTTGGAGCTGAACACGATGGCACATGCCTGTAATCCCAGCAACTAAGGAGGTGGAGGCAGGAGGATCGATAGTTTGAGGCCAGAGGGAGCATTTGTAACTTAGCAAAACCGTGTTTCATGATAAAAAAAATAATAATTTTTTTAAAAGGAGCTTACGGTGCAGTTCAGTGATAGAGTGTTTGGAAAGTATGTGGGAGACCCTGGGCTTAGCCCCCCCAGTACTAAAAAAAAAAAATCCTTTGGAGATTCTGGTGGAAATTGTTTATGTTTTAATAGCCTTTAGCAGAAAAATGACAAAGTATTGCTGTCAGGATGCATATTTCTGGGGAGGGGAGGTAACATAGAGATCATAAATTCATTCTTTTCTTTTTTAAATTAGGCTTTCTCCTGTTTCTCAGAGGATTTATCAATTATGCAAAAGTTCGGAAGATGCCAGAAACGTTCTCAAACCTCCCCAGGACCAGAGTTCTCTTTATTTATTAAAGGTATTAAAGAAAAAAAAAATGTGTTCTAGTCCCAGTGTGATCATGTGATATGTTGCAGGTTTCCATTCAGTTTTAGAGTAAGTATCTGTGGTCAGGGGTACAGAGAAGGCCAGGAAGGTACAGTCCCTGAATTTTACAATTTCTCGTTTAATGAGGGGTGGAGTCTACAAAGCTATTGATAAGGGCAAGTGAGAAAAACTGCCATAGAGAAAATGTTTCATGTACTGACAATGCCAAAGAAGTAAGAGTCTTAATAGTTATCAGGGGACTATGATACTGATCACTCAATTAAATCTAGCATCCGGAAGACACAGTGTACTGTTATACCAGTTCCAGAGGACAACATTCTGAGAAAAGCCTTCAGACCTAATCACTTTTCTCTGATCACATTGTTGTTAGGTGCCACGAGTTGGGTCTGACTCATAGCGACCTTATGCACAACAGAACAAAGCACTCGCCGACACTATGCCATGTCCAGCACTATTGTCAGTGCTTCTCTGCTATTCATAGGGTTTTGAATGGCAAATTGTTTGGGGAGTGGGTTGCTGGGTACTTCTCCCTAGCCTGCAACACCTGGTATTCCCAGAAAGTCTCCCATCCATGGACTAACCAGGCCAACCCTGCTTAGCTTCCAAGATCAGGTGGGATCAGATGTTAGGGTACTATGGCTGCAGCTCTAATCACATAGAGACTCTTAACCCCAGAATAGGAAGAGAATAGAAGAGTACTTTATGAACTCCTTTTGCTTGGCTCACCACAGTTTCCGGCTCTTAAAATTAGTCATTGAGGCTTTCCTGGTGCCTGCCTTTGTAGCCAGGTATTATCACTGGTGGTAAGAAGGGTCAAACCCAAAGGAAGAAGGGGAGAAAAAACTTCCCACTTGCTTAGAACAGGAGGATTAAGCCTGCCAGGCTCTGATTCACACATGGTTTTCCCCAGAGGCCAACTCTGTCCTCTATCAGTGGCTACCTCAAAGAAGGGATAGGGAACTTGGAGCAAAAGCACACCAGAGAGAGCTCTCCGATAAGGTGATCTAGGCTTTCTCAGAGTGGCTCTTTGCTCTCTGTGCTTTAGGGAACTGTGTGGTTGATAGAGTGGAACCTTAAGTGCCACATTGAGGCCAGTCCAGTTGAAGGCCTCAGGCAAGGCTTTGTAATACATTTGTGTAGCAATTGTGACAAACCTTAAATGCTAAGGAGGATTCAACTAGAGGAAAGTGGATGTGTGGGAAAGAACTTCACAATCCCTAGAAGCAGAATGAAGTACAGAAATACAGGCAGAGAATTTCAAGAGATAGCAGCTCAGCTGGAGCCCAGAGGAGTACTGAGGGTTAAGGCTGGAAAGCTAGGTTGAATAAGTATTCTTAAATGAGTGCTTACCCCATTTGCAGTAGAACCACCAAGTTCATCAAGCTGCCCTTTTACCTCGTGAGTGACATACTGCCTCAGTACAAAACTAAGCCCATGTGAATGTAAATTTATTCTGTGTAGGTAATCATATTCTAACAGTGGGGTTTTCAGATTTGAAGACCAATGGTCTCAGGATATATGCTTCAAGACAATAAAGTATCTACTGTATTTAATTCAGCACATAAGGGGCCAGCATTGAAAGCTTTTAAGCAATAGAGTAATGTGATGACACCTTCTTGAATGTAACAGGTTTTTTCAAACATGATATAATCCAAATAACTAATATTTTAACATTTTTCTATGTGTCAGATACTGTATTAAACATTTTACACACATATTAAATGTGCTTACATAAATAACATATGGCCTAAGCTTGTAGTAAGGTCAGTTTCTTCAAGGGAGTATGTACTTTGTGTTTATGATTTCTTGAAAGGGAGAATCATACAGTACATGTTTAAAAATGTGTAGCCTGTCATAAATTTCAACTCAGTCCCAAAGTCTGCATACACATGTACATTAACCACTGGCCTGTTCCCAGCAGCCTCTGGTATTTCTTTGTGTCTAGGACATCCCTAACTCTGAAAAGCATATTAGATATTCTGTGCAGTTTTATTCAGTCACTATTGTCATCTTCATGTACATATCTGATTATAATCATAGTTCCTGAGGTTTAACCCTTACCTACCAAAGATCAAAATTTTGGTTGCTCCTGGTGCTCCTTACAAACAGTGCTGAAGTCACTTACAAATCTCCCCCTAACACATAGCTGCTGCCCCAGATATCCTGAGGGGACAGATTTCTTCTTCTTCTTCTTCTTTTTTTTTTTTCCTGCACTGGGGTTGAATCCAGGGCCTCGCGCTTGCATGTTTTGCAAGTGCTGGACCACTGAGCTGCACCACCAGCCCATTTTTTAACTTTGAGACAGGGTCTTGCTGAATTACGTAGACTGCCTCTGGTCTGGAACCTGCAATACTCCTGCCTCTGCCTCCCAAGTTGCTGGGATTACAAGCGAGCACCACCACGCCCAACTGACAGATTTCTTTTTCAGTATTCTGTAGGTGCCTGCAGCCTTACCATCCTAACATCAGGTCCCATCAGCTCTTGGAAGCTAAGCAGGGTAGGGGCTGGTCAGTATTTGAATGGGAGACCACCTGGGAATATGGGGTACTGTAGGCAGCCCATTCCCAAAAAACAAGCAGCCATTGAAAACCCTATGAATAGCAGAAAAGCCCTGACAATAGTGCTGGACATAGTACAGTGTCGGGTAGTGTTTCGTCTCTTCTACATAGGGTTGCTATGAGTCAGACCTGACTTGATGGCACCTAACAACAACAACACATTCTGTAGGTATAGTATAATGGTAGCTCTGAATTTCTCAGTGGGCCAATATCATCCCTCTGATTTTTTTCATTCTTCATTTGGGAGGAAATTTGAGTCTATTGGAGGTTGCATACCTTCTCTGTCTTGCTTCTAATGTATAACAAATAACTAAGTTGAGAGAAAGCCTGAAATAACTGAGTTTTCCTGTGTTAGGGACTTGAATGAGAATTGTTACACTTTTGTTTAGATTTTATAAAATTTTTGAAATGTTTACAAGTGTTCTAAATTTAAAACAGTGCATCTTTAGGGCTATGATTTGAAGCAGGCAATCTTTAGTAATGGTGCTGCAGGAGCAATTAAGAGCCTTGTTTGAAGTCAGGAGCCTGGCAGCAGTTCAGCTTTGTGCTGTAGTTGTCAAAAACAGATAAATAAGTGGCCCCCATTGGAGGGGATGGTTGCATTTATTTGCTTTTCTGCCTAGAGTTAATACCCTGGTTGATTTGAAATCATACCTGATATGCCCAGAGGTATCAGAGCTCCAAATTAAGGCATTGGGGAACTTAAAGCAGCATTTACAATTCTAATGACTTCCTTACTAATTCTCAGGGGATCCCCAGAGGGAACCTGAAAAGCTATAATATCCTATGGGATTCAGGGTCCTTTGTCCATTGAAAGGAATAAGAACTTGCCACCCAGATCCAAATGTAGAAAACTTTGTTTCTCTAATTCAGAGAAATTTAGTTTAGTTAGAAGATGTACTGGAAACCCATCATGTGAAGTATGAAGTCATTATTTCCTTTTATTGACTCCTACTTTTCTTTGAGCCTGTAGCCATAGCCCTGTGGCATCCAATCTAAGCAGGGTCGGTTTTGGTTAGTACTTGGATGGGAGACCGCCTGGGAACACCAGGTGCTGCAGGCTTGGGAGACGGACCCGGCAACCCATTCCCAAAAACCAACACGCAATTGAAAACCCTACGAACAGCAGAGAAGCACTGATAATAGTGTTTCTCCTATTGTACATGGGGTTGCTATGACTCGGATACTGACTCGTCAGCACCTAACAACAACAACAGCAACTTTCTTTGATGATGATAATGTCCCTAGTTAAAAGGCACCTATAGGCTTACTTTTTACCAGAAAGACCACAGATAGGGAATTTTTACTATAACTTTGCCATAACAGAAAAGTAACATACATTCCATGCTGTACTAAGGTTTGGCACTTTACTAGAATAGGGCATAAGAATTGTGACTTTTCTAAGTAAATGAACCTTAATATGATCCCAAAAGACCCCTCTCTAATCAGCAAAGCAGGTGCCACAAAGCTTGTATAATACTATTGAAAAGGCTCTGGCATCCCATCTCCTTGGATCTTGGAAGCTAAGCAGTTGGACCTGGTTAGTAGCTAGATGGAAGACTGTCTGGAAATACAGGCGCTCTGGGCTAGGGAGAAGGACCTGGCAGTCCACTCACGAAACAGTCAGCCATCGAAAATTCTATGAATAGCAGAAAGGCACTAACAATAATTCCAGGCATGGCACAGTGTCAGGTAGTGTTTCATTCTGTTGTACATAGGGTTACTAGGAGTTGGTCCCGAATATACAGGACCTAACAACAGCAGTTGGAAAGTCAGTGCTCAGGTGCTCTTTCACAGCCCATGTAGGCTTTGGGGGCCGGGGGGAAGGATATATTAATTAGCTCAGTTAACTGGCCCCCCACTTCATAGCAAAAGCCAGAAGGAACTGCTAAAGGTGGGCACAGTGGCATCAAGTGTGTGACTGTGAGGAAGCAGAAGAAACAAAATATTGCTTATGTAGTGTTCAAAATTCTACTTTTAGAAGCATCTTTACCTGTCTGGTAAAAAATGAAAAGTGTTCATACTTTTTCCTCTATACTTGTTCACCACAAAGTATACTTTTATAGAATACTACCTTCTCTGATGCTGCCCAGTAAATGAAAGGTTAGCTGCAGTAACTGTAATGTGGCAACACAGCTAATTGATTATATCTAAAACTACTTGTGTTGTACTATAACATATACAAATGAAACATAGTATATTTAAAAGTCTATTATTTTAACCACATCTGAAATAGAAGGAAAAAAGTAAATTTATTTATTTATTTATTTTATTTTATTTTATTTTATTTTTTTGCAGTACTGGGGGTCGATCCCAGGGCCTCATGCTTGCATGCTCTGCAAGTGCTGGACCACTGAGCTGCACCCTCAGCCCATTTTTTTACTTTTTGAGACAGGGTCTCGCTAAGTTACGCAGACTGCCTCTGGTCTTGAACTTGCGATCCTCCTGCCTCCGCCTCCCGAGCCGCTGGAATTATAGGTATGCGCCACTGCACCCAGTTTAATTAATTAATTTATTTTTTAGACAGTTTCTCACTGCGTAGCCCAGGCCTCCAACTTGAGATCCTCGAGTCTCAACCTCCTGAGGGCTAAGGATTACAGGAATGCACCACCACACCTAGGTCCTTGGAAAAAAATTTTAAGCCCTGGCATTAATGAGTTAAGGCCCTTCATAATTTATGAGGGTCGCTATGAGTCGGATACCAACTCGACAGCACCTAACAACAACAACAACAACAACAACAACAACAACAAATTAAAAAGTGATTGCTATATTCTAAGCTATATCATTTAGGGATCAGATAATTTAGTTTTTTTCCATATGATAGCAAATATTTCATTTCTCTCTTTGTGTAACATTCCCCCAGTTCCTTGATTCCTCTCTTATTTTATTAAAGAAAATCTATATCAAGGTAAAGTTTGATTTAGTGAACTAAATGTTATAAAATAGTAGGACAGTAGAAATAGGGTTCCTAGTGGACTTCGTGCTAAAAAAATCCTGGCATAATGTCCAAGAACTGATTTGGTGGTTTTCCTCTTTTAGTTAAATGGTCTGTAGGCTGCTGGGTCCCTTTTGTTTCTAGAGCAATCTGATTTACAGTTTAGCAATGATGTCCACAGTCTCTAAGATGTTTGTCCTCTAGCTTTTGCATACCTTCATTTCTGTGATGCTCCAGTCAAGTTCATCTAAGCACCCTCCAGGTCTTAGGCAGTGGCACCTCTTTAGCAGTCTTTTTCATCTGGAGTTTGTATGGTGATTGAGATTTAGTTCCTGGTAACCTGTCTAGGTCCTCCTAAGGGATTTAAAATGATTGTTGGGTGGCAGGCTTTGACACTGAGGGAACTGTTAAAGATGAACTAAGGAAGTGACCAGGTAGCTACCTGTATTCTAGTACAGGTTCTTGAAAACTCTAGTACTTTGATCTAATAGTTACTGTTTTATCAGTTTTCAACTATTAATCAAAACTGATGAAAATGAAATTACTTAGGTTTTTTAGGCTTATTACAAAAACTTCCATTTAATAGCAATCTACCAGTTTTATTTTTGCTCCTGGTGGGCTTTTACATTGCTTGAGAATCTCCTCTCTGGTGTCTTTGCATATCGTGAGGTCTTTCAGTGGCTTATGTCTCTCAATCTAAATATAAATTGTCCTTGTATCTGTATCATTAATTTACTAAACATAACTGAATTTGGAGTTTGGAAGCATGTTGATAGCTTTTAAATAATATGTGATTTTCCTCTAGTATTATACCTTTACCACATTTTGGCAGCCTTTTAAAAGTGTATGCAGTAGTCTAAGCAGAAAAATTATAAGAAAGGTCTCTCATGGCTTCTACAGTAATCTGGAGAGATGGAAAACTACGCAAAAGGCATATATATGAGCCCATCCAGCTGTAGCACTGTGGCTTCTGATCCTGTCAGATCTCAGAAGCTAAGGGTCAGGCCTGGTTAGTACTGTAATGGGAGATCACCTGTGAACACCAGATACTGTAGGCTGGGGAGAAGGACCTGGCAACCCACTCCCAAAAATCAATCCGCCATTGAAAAACCCTATGAATAGCAGAGAAGCACAGACAATAGTGTTTCGCCTATTGTGCATAGGGTCCCTGTGAGTTGGACACCAACTCCACGGCACCTAACAACAACAACAAACAATTGTCACTTGGTGCTGGGTACCACAAAGTAGTTTCTCAATAAAGTAATTAATGTATTTAGTGTTTTCTCTTTTTAGCATTACAATAGGGAGTTACTTATGATTTTTCCCCAAGTTATATTTGCATAAAAACTAAAACAAAAATGTACGTAGAGTGCTAGGGATGTGGCCCAGTGCTGGAGTACTTGCCTAGCATGTGAGAGGCCCTGTATTTACTTCCCAGCGCTGGCGGGAAAAGGGCGGACATTAGTTTGAGAGCATATATTTCAGTCCGTATGTATCCCTTCTTAAAAATCAGGGGCTAAATGTATATTTGTTATTTTTAGAGAAACATGCCCCCTGAATAAATTGGCTTTTAAAGAAAGTTATTCTAAAAATTATTTGTGGAATCTGTGAGTTCACAGTTGTTTTTTAACTTTGCCATGGCCTATTTTACTATAGTGTGACATCATTAGCATCCTTATTAGAAATTTTCCCTATGTGAGATCTGGCAGAATTATCCAGTAAACAGCAGCTACAGGTATATTAGGAAAATTACCTGTGCACTTGAATTCTATCCCAAATTTCAGTAATTGCTCACAGGGTTAAATGTAGGAAGAATCACTATTTCCATTCTGTTCTTTTGTTAGAACAAAAGAGAACAGAGAGAAACTCCTAGCCTGATGGGCTTTTAGAGAAAGCATACTAGTTCTTTCTAGTTTTGGAGGCCTTGAAAAAACTAAGAACTGAAAACTTGATGTCTGTTGACTACTACGATGTCAATGTATAGTAATCTTAAAGCTGTGTTAAAATGTACTTCTCATGTCTCCAAACATCCTGTCTTCTTTGTAACTACATCCTTCTTTAGCCAAAATAACAAGCTAACTAGAGTTTTACTATGCAATATCCTTCTCTGGCAGATGTCTTCTGGCAAAGGCCTTCCTGCATTTATGAATTCCCTCTCAAGAAGCAAGAAAACACCTGCAGGAAGTGAATCAAGATGCAGAACACAGAGGAATAATCACCTGCTTTAAAAAATAAAGTACTGTTGAAAAAGATCATTTTTCTCTTTTGTTCCTAGGTGTAAAATTTTAATAGTTAATGCAGAATTCTGTAATCATTGAATCATTAGTGGTTAATGTTTGAAAAAGCTCTTGGCAATCAAGTCTGTGATGTATTAATAATGCCTTATATATTGTTTGTAGTCATTTAAAATAGCATGAGCCATGTCCCTGTAGTCAGTAGGGGGCAATCTTGCTTTATTCATTCTCCATCTCAATGCAAATTTGGAATTAAATATTTTAGTGTAAGATATGTATAAGACTGGCTATTTTAAGGGGGTTTTCTCAAAAGTTAAAACTTTTGTTATGACTGCATTTCTTCACATAATCCATACTGTTAAGATTAATGTAGAAAATTATTCAGTTGTACTGTGTCTGAATCCTTGGAAGCAAAATCATAGTGCAAAATACATTTAAAGTGTCACCAAAAAATATATGTTCTTAATTGGTAAATAAGCATTAATTTTTTTGTAGACTGTATTTGAAGTTTTGCAGTACCTTTTTGTTCAGTGGTGTGTACCTAAGGAATTCTAAAGGTGTTGTTACTATATAAAATAGAAAGAAAAAAGACAAATGCAGCTTAGTTACTAAAATATAATTCCTGACACTCTGATTAGAGTCCCAGAGAATTAGATACTAGGACAAAGAAAGAATTAGCTTGGAACTTTTGAGATGATCCCTAACATACTGTACTACTTGCTTTTACAATATGTTAGCAGAAACTTATGTGTTATAAATGTAGAATGATGTGCTTTCTGCCCAAGTGGTAATTCACCTTGGTTTGCTATATTAAAACTGTAAATACAACAGAACATTAATAAATGTTTCTTGTGTAGCATCTTTTATTGTAGATTAGCGTTTAATTTTTTGGTTTGCATTTGATTGCTAAAACAATTTTTTTCTAATCTTAACACAGTCATTCAGTAACTATTAAAAACTTATTTTTCTCAGAAATTAAACTTTTGTTATGACTACATTTCTGCATGCAATTCATATTTGTTTACTCACAAATTGGGGTCAGAAAGTCCCTTCTTTCATATCCTACTCAGTACATTCCTAAATATGTATGTGAATGTTAGTTCTGCAAAAGATAATGGACAAAAATAGGAGTTGTAGAGATCTTAAATCATTCTGGAATGTCTAGTTATGCTTTATTCTTTACACATAATTGTAGATAACTTACTTCCAATGTTCTCTGCATATTCCCTGCATTTTCCCCTTTTCTCATTTTAACACAGCCTACAGTTTAAGTCCTAAGTGTACCAGTTGAAGCCAGAAAGATTCCTCCTTTTTCCTGATCTCTCTGCTTTTGTTTTATTTTTTTGTTTTGTGTTTTTGGCCACTATGTCTCACTATGTAGCCCAAGCTAAAATCATTTTACCTTAGCCTCTCAAGTGCTAGGATTGCAAGTGTGCACCACTGTGCCTGGTTTCTGATCTGTATTGTCTTGGTTGTATTAGTTTTAGACACTAGTCATTCTTACAATATCAGCCATTTGATTTTTTCCATTTTCCACGTACTCAAATGAAAGGTAAAGAAAACAATTCCACAAGGTAGTCAAACTAGCATCATCATGACATGATAGCTTTAGATGTTCATTTATCTGCTGCCCATGAACATCAGAATCATCAGAGGAAGTCTGGGATATTAGTACATAATGCTCGGAAATGTCAGTTGTTTAAAAGCCGAACAGGAACATGAAGAGCCTCCTGGATTGACATTTCAATAATCATTCTAACCAATTTATTGACTATTATGAATACTGGTGTAGTACATTCCTTCTTTTTTTTAGACAAGGTCTCCATATGCAACCCAGGCTGGTCTTGAATTCATGATCCTTCTGCTTCAGCCTCCTGAGTGCTGGGATATAGGTGTACACCACCATGCCTGCCTGTGCATTCTTGTTTAGAAGTTATATTTTGCAATAGAGTGAAGACATTTTAAAACTTTTTAGATAGATAATACCAACAATGGAGTTTTAGATGTTTTTATGGCCTATAATGTTCGAAGTTCCAGAATGAAAAGATTTCTAACAACCTGAATAAATGTAGACCCACAACAGGGAGAAGTATTTAAATTATCTTGCAGAACAAAATAGAATACTACGTCACATTAACTCAAACATTGTAGACTAGCTTTGTGTTTATTCTTTAGATCCTTGTGCCTTATTTGGTTTTGTATATTCAGTGAGCTAAAGTATTTGGAATTCCTATTTGTACATATTTGGAGGTCTGAAAGATCTTGTTAGACTAAACCTACCATTTGATATGCTTTAAAAACATTTAAGAAGATAATTTCTCTTTATTCTTTTAAATATTCTTAAAATTAAAGACTTTTGAGGGAAAATTGGTACCATATGTTATCTAGAGTCCTTATTTTTCAAAGTGAAAATATTTGTGCTACACTGTTCTAATTTTCCTCATTTCCTTTCTTCCCATGGTTGGTTCATTGTTTGCTTTTGTTGTTAAGTCATGGTCTCACAGTGTTGCCCAGGTTAGTCCTGAACTCCTGGACTCAGGTGATCCTCCCACCTCAGCCTCCTGAGTAGCTGGGACTACAGGTGCACACCACTGTACCTGGCATGATTCATTATTAATACTAACCCTTTGGGATAAAGGGTGGGTCTTTTTAAAAAGTAAACTATTTTGGAAGAGGATACAGAGGAACCATTGTTATTTTCCTAAGGTTTTGGAATAAACTGGCTTGGACCTGGGCTATAGGACCACTAGGGCTTACTCATGACAGAGGTCTCTATGTCTCTTTACTTGTCATTTGAATTATGCATGCTTATGTTTAAAAGGGCTCCTCCTGCCCCCCCTCCTGCCTCTGCTCCTGCTCCTCTTGTTGCTCCTCCCTCCTTCTCTTCTTCCTTCTTTTAGAAAGCTCTAGATTATTTCCTATAGAAACAAAAGGCATTATTAACATTTTCTTGTTAAGAAATAATAAGAACAAATATATTTAGTAATTTTGCCTAGAGTTTTTTGAAAGAAATAATGAGATTCTTTTTTCTGTACAGTGCTAGATACTAAACCTGGAGCCTTGAGCATGCTAGGCAAACACTACCACTGAGCTATACCCTCAACAAGTACTCTTAACAAGATTTTTAGTGAAACGAATGGTAATATTTTTTTCTTCCCTTTTTTTTTTTTTTTAACTTTCTTGTTAAGAATAAGTAGCTGATTTGAGCTCTGGCCTCCTATCAGTCATTAGTAGCACAGATAAATTTCTTTTGGCCTTCACTATGGTCTTATGTGAGGTATACTTTAGCTATAAATCATATATATTTAATGGGAGAAATAAATCAAAAAATAACTACTGACATGGAGTATCAAGACAAAAAAAATGATAATTCAATTTGAGTGGTTGCCTGAAGAGGTGATAAAGTTCTGGAGTGAGAATCACAAAAACAGATTTCAGGAATGGAGCTCTGGCCTTCATTTTGAGTCCAATTCTACCCTTCTTCCCACTGTCCCAACTGTGTTGAGGGTTGGCACAGTAGATGGGGACATGTAAAAACTCTTAGCTCTAATTCTTATAAACATCAATAATCAAAACTTAAACCATGCCAAAAATTGACATAGAACTGTGCATTTATATCAAATAAGAGAATATATGTTATGAAAAAATAATTGTGGCCCCTATAACCTACTGAATCTGGTCCTTGAGTCAACCTCTGTCGTGAATCTAGGTAAGTCATTTGCAAAATGTAACTTAGTAATTTGAAGTTTCTGCCAGTGTTCAATTGGTTCTTGTTTTCCAGCTAGATAGAAGATTTTCACCTTTCAGGCTTTCTGAAGGTGATTTGAGGAATGAAAAGGGGTATAGCAAAATGTATTTCCATAGATGGTTTGTGTGCTGTTAAACTTGTTTTGCATATTTTAAGCCTTAATAGTATTTTTAGTCTTTATAGTAAATAAGATGGATTGAGTGAGAGCATTTATTAAGCCAGTATTAAAGTACACTTGATTTAATTTCCTCTTTGGCATATGTTTTTGCATATGTGTACAGTTCTACTCCCTTGGGCCACCCACAAAAGGTGTTCTTCAACAATCAGCTTCTGAACATTAGTTATAATGGAGGCTCTATTACTAAAGTAGCCTGCAGCAGTACCTCTGTGGCATCCGATCCAGTCAGATCTAGGAAGCTAAACGGGTCCAGCCTGGTTAGTATTTGAATAGAAGACTCCTGGGAACACCAGGTGCTGTAGGCTTGGGAGAAGGACCTGGCAACCCACTCCCAAAAAACAATCAGCCATTGAAAACCCTATGAATACCAGAGAAGCACTAACAATACTGTTTCACCTATTGTAAGTAGGGTAACTATGAGTTGGACACCGACTTTATGGCACCTAACAACATTACTAAAGTGGAAGATAGCTCAGAAATACACCAGGAATTCCAAAAGGGGAGAGAAGGTTTTTCAGGAGGAAAAAGTGGTGACAGAAATTGATTTGTATCATCCCCATTCTAAGAAAAGATTGTTTTGTAATCTACTTCATTGATAATACCTACAACTTTATGGCCTATAGGAAGAACTGCTTTTATGTGAAGTAGATGAATGGAGAGCTGTTCTGAGGTTAGTTTCGTTGTCCATAAAATTTGAAAGAGTCCTACTGCATAGCACTTTAATCCCTTCATGCATCCAGTTATTCTCAGAATTTGCCACTTGCAGTTTAATTTGGTACCTATTTTTACTTAAAAGCTCTTTTTACTTAAAAGCTCTTTTACTTAAAAGCTTTTTGTGTGTGTGTGTTTGTGTGGTACTGGGGGATTGAACCTGGGGCCTCATGCATGCTTTTCCAAGCGCTCAACCATTGACCCATACACGCAGGCCCTCTTTTACTTTGTATTTTGAGGCAGGGTCTCCCTAAGTTAGCAGGCTGCCTCTAGCCTCCAATTTGCAATTCTTTTGCGTCCACCTCCCAAATCACTGAGATTAAAGGTGTGCACCACCACGCCCATTTTCCTTGTTGTTTGCCAAAAAGCATTGTCTTCTGATTTTGAGAGTTTTAATTCTAAGTTCATCACTTAACAAATTAGTAAAATTGAATTCAAATATGAGTCTCTTAAATCTACATGCAGAATGTATGAAATATAGAGTTTGCTCTTGATTTGTGCAGAATTACACTCAGGTCAGAAACGGAGATAGCAGTTGTGTGACATCCACAGTACCAGACCTGCTTTGTGTGCTGTTCATCCTGCTTTAAAAGCAGTTAAATCATTTATGGGCTGGGGATGTTGCTCTGGGGTAGAGTACATGCTTAGCATTTGCAAGGGCTAGGGTTAGATGCCCTGCACCACAGACAACACAAAACCCAGTCAATCATATGGGAAATGAAATGTTTCACAAAGTTTTTGACATCCCTTAGTGACTGCAGGTTTATCAACACCAAACCTGAGGACAGTGGTTTCCTTAAGAAGATTAGTGCTGGAGGTCTCAGAAGAAAGCAATTTACACTGTTACTCTTTAGTTGTCTGGAATGTTGGAGAGTGGTATATGCAGCCTGGGAAACCAGAAAATGGGACAAAAACTTGAAAGAAATCTCAAAAGAGAAAGTGATTCTCTGACAAAGCACTATTAGAAAAACCAGAGATGCGCTGCTGGCTTCTGACTCTTGAATCCCAGCTGGACCCCTCTGAAATCCATCCAGGATGCCAGGCATGCTGCAGCCATTTTTGCCATGTACAGTTAGAGTTGGCATGCCTGTTACCTACTGTGAGGTGCTTCCCCCCTTTAAGCCAGTTCTTTCTGAGCAAAGTGGAGAAGATTGGAGCAACCTATTATCACAAGTAGGCTAGAGTTAACCTGGACAAAACATCTCTCTCCTTTTGCAGACTAGGCAGCAATGCTAAAACTGTTCCTTAAGTGAGGTTTTAGAAAGAATTTTGCCATTGGCTTCCTGATTCCACATCTTTATTTTGACAGAACACTTCACAATCCATATTTGGCAGGCACTGTATATAGATGTCATTTGGTCATTTTAGTGTGTTGCTTTTTTCTGATTGTCAACATCGAGGCATTTTACATATATAATTTATTTCCAGTTTATATCTTAACTAGGGCTGGGGTTTAGCTCAGTGGGTAGAGTGCCTGCTCTGCACTTTGTGAGGACCTGGGTTCGATCCCCAGCACCCCCAAAATGGGAGAAGGATGTGTCAATCCACTCCTGAAACAATCAGCCGTTGAAAACCCTTTGAGGGTCACTATGAGTCAGACTTAACTCCATGGCACCCAACCACAACAACAATCTTAACTGGGATTGCAGATAAATTGAGCCACTAAATCAACATTTTCACCAAACGTTTATTTCTAACATGGTTTAACACTGTATGGTTGTTAAAATAGTGGACACTGGTGGCCTGAACAAGCAAAATTAGCAGTTCACCTTGGTCTAGGTTTGTCTCAGTGACTCTCAAGCCCTAGGTCTGTGTACCAATGGTCATGTGTATGACAAAAGTAATCTTTGATGTGCTTGTTGTTGGTTCTGTTGTTTCATCTGTGAGGCTGTGTGTGAAACAGAGTTTAATCTGTATGTAGAGCTCCAACATGTTTTTGGCCTTAAGTTCTTTGGTAATATAGCAGTTCCTAGATTTAGGTATTCAAACTAACTTTATGTTTTTCTATTACTCATCGCATTGAATTATAAATGGTTAGATATGGTTCATATAGCAGTTCCATAGAGCTTCCAAAGGAGGATAATGGGTCAGCATTCATCTTTAGTCTTTACTTTCCAGGGAAAAAGGTCGAATAGAACAAACTTTCAGAACATGTATTCCTATGCTTTATGAGTTGAATTTTCATTAGAATATTTTCATGGTATTGATTTTTGGATAAAATTGAGAATTATTTTATGTTGGGGCTGGGGATCCTGTTTGATCTCCAGAACAACAAAAAATAAAAGAGTAAATAAAATTTTATCTTTATGTACATCTCTTAAAGCTTATGGCTACAATATTCTCTTTCCTCTTTCCTATGAAAAGGAAATGAATATCCAGAGCAAGGGGAAAGGCCACAGGGAAATAATTTCTAAATATTTGGCTAAGAGTGATTGTGGACTCTTCCCTGGGGGTCTTTAAATACAGGATAGATCTTCCCCTGTTTGGAATGGCTTAAGGGTAAAGGAGAAGGAAGGGGTTAGCAGGCCCCTTAAGAACCAAGAGACCTGGAGGTTTGTACGTGGCTCCTGTCAGTGGCAGATGGAACAGTAAGTTTAACAGATGTCCTGTCTGCTCTTCCCAGGCTGTGCTTTAAGGTGACCTGAGAGCATTGCCCCAAGTTTTCTGCAAGAGGGAGAGGAGTGTATCTAAGCTTATGGTAAACCTAACTTTAAGGTGGCTTATTATCTATTACTTTATTTTTAAAGATCCAGTGATCCAAAAAAGTTGTGCTTTGTCCAGAATTCTAAAACGAGGAAACAAAAAGCCACTCTAGATATCTTTGTTGATTCTGAAGGAATTTTGTTTAGGTGACATTCCCTAATGTTACCGTTAGAATCCTTCCCCGAAGGGATTGTGCATAGAAGAAATGAAGATGAAGTGGGCAAGGAAGGTCCCTGAGGTAATGTAGCCTGGCTAGTTGATAAAGAAGGACTGGGGGTCTGGGAAAAGCAGCAAACTGGAGCCTTTGGTTCTTTGCTCCTGCTGTGACCCTCCAGACCCACAGCGTAAGACTGCCAACTAATTGCTAGGAGCTCTGTACAACAGGATTTGGCATAAATTGAGAAAAAGACTAAGAATTAAATTTTTAAGTCCTTTATTTTTTCTAAAGAAAATTATTCTTAATTTTCTTTTTGTATGCTTATGTCTCCAAGAAGTGGTCAGATGCCCCCTTGAGAGGTTTTCTTTACAAAAATGAAAGGAAAAAAATGCCCCTGAAATTTCAAAGGCTCTCTGTGACTGTCTATGACCTATGTGCAGCACATAGGTGAGAGTGTGATGAACTAAATTCACCAGACTGTAGTTTAAACTTAAAAAAAGAAACAAAACTCAAAAAGTCTAATGTGTTTTATGGTGGTATTTTTATACAAATGACTCACTGCTAGACGTATATTGACCATTTTAAAGTGCAATCTGATCTTTCAGCAGGGAGGTGTTTAAATTCTCAGTACAGACACTGTAGTGGGGACAAATTACTGTGTGTGTACCCTGCTGCTAATCTCAGTCAGGTCCTCACTGGGCACTTGTTTTCAAATAATACTTGATCCACCCAAAAACAGTACACTAAAACTTGTCATTAAAAACATATCAAATTTAATAGTAAGCCATGGATATTTTTACTGCCTTTAATTTATTGCTGGGTGTATTTTATTAGAAGGAAAGGTAAATAAATGTGTTTTGCAGAAAATATGTACTGTAAGCTCCAGTAGCAGTTATTATTTTTTAACTAGATGGTGGAGCATTTACACACTTAGTTTACTAGTAACCTCCTCATAAATTTTTTAGGAACCCAGGGCCAAACAGAGGTCATAAGTTTATCCAAACCAGCTCTCTAGAGTACTTCTTTGATGACATCAGACAGCTTAAGAAAGCCCAAGAAATGTTCCGTACATCTTCAAATTCCAAGTCACTTTGGCTTCCCCTCCATGTATGGTATTTTATTCCCTTCAGGAAGAATTACAGATGAAATTCGGGTAATTTATGTTAGCAGTGATCAAGTTCTATTTTTGAAAAATATAGTGTATACACACACAAACATGGTGCCAAGAAAAGTATACATATTTTAAGAATGGAAAAAAACTATTGTAATGTTGTTGTTCGGTGCAGTCGAGTTGATATCTGACTCATAGCGACCCTACATACAACAGGTGAAACACTATTGTCAGTGTTTCTCTGCATTCATAGAGTTTTCAACGGCTGTTTGTTTTTTGGGAGTGGGTTGCTGGGTCCTTCTCCCAAGCCTACAGCACCTGGTATTCCCAAGTGGTCTCCCATCCAGGTACTAACAAGGGCTGACCCTGCTTAGCTTCCAAGATCTGATGGGATCGGACGCCACAGTGGTACAGCTATAGGTGAAAATTGTAATGCACAATATATACTGATAACGAAAGATGAATACAAGTCATGTTTGACTTCTGCAATTACAAGAGGTGGTCAGAGTGTTTACTATAGCAGAAGCAGAACTTGTTGCTGTGCAAGGATTCCCAGGGCTTCCCTTGTACACATGACACATAATACCATACACCTCAAACTTACCACGAATGTGTGCAAGTGTTGGACATGTTGAAGGTTCTGTAACATACTCATGCCTCCATTCCCACTGTACTTCCATAATATTGTCAAATTTCAAATACCACTCCAAAATGGTCTTGTGCTCCTTGAACAATATGAATCCTTCCACCATTTTCTTTGACTGTCCTGCCTGTCACATGGTGGCACTGGCATTCATTTGATTAACACCATTTTTTGAGCAGACAACGTAATTGCTACTATAATTCAATTTAACTTCAAAAATAATACATAGATAACATCTCTTAAAATATGTGTACATCTTTGGCACCCCCAGTGTACGTATGTATGTTTGTTGTTTTTGTTTGAGACAGGGTCTTGCTGTGTAGCTCAGGCTGGCTTTGAACTCATGACTTTCCTGCCTCAGCCTCCTGAATATGGGCTTACAGGCATGCACTACCATGCCTAGCCACTTTTTTATATTTTTCAAGTTATAATTACCTGCTGCCAATTTAGTTTTTGCCAGAAAGCCATTAAAGATCTCCATAAAACTATCCTCAAAAGTGGGAGAGGTTACTGTCATCTGGAGAGGCCACCCCAGAAAGGGCCACGAAGATGCAAGGGGAAACATCTCAGGGCTGTGAGGCTGGGACCTGAAAACTGGCCACCAAGGGAAGATGTGACTGGAAACCTACTAGTCTAAGGCTTGAACCCTCACCTCCCCACTTACTAGCTGTGGAGTATTGGGTCATTCACTTGCCTTATCCAAGCTTTAGTTTTCCATTCTGTGTGCCAGAATATTTTCTCCTAGGGCTGTTTTTAGTTCTAAGTAAGATAATGTAGGTAAAAGTGCCTGGCTCATAGAGGAAAGCTTTTTGCAGCCCTCTAACCATATGAAGCATTAAATCCAAAGGTAGGACATGAAAAAGCCTGGACCTATAATTCAAACCCAGGGCACTCTTTTCCTTCTCAGGACCATGTAGAGTAGCTTCCATAAACCCTGCCTTTCCCCATTCCTTTCTGTCCTTAAGGCTTCATTAGACCATCTCTGATAAACCATTCTTTTCCTCCTAAATTCCTGTAGCCCAGATGAGAATATGAGTTACTCTTGCTTTTCTGTTAATATCATCATGTGTTTATGTAGAAACTCACATACGTGTTCATTTGATCATCGCAGATCACTATAAAAGGTGTTATTTCACATTCTTTACCATCAAGCAACCAAAGCCTCCCTCCCCTGACAAATTTTCAACATTTAGTCACATCAAAACATTATAAATCCAATAAATTCTGATTCTCATTTCCTTTCCTGAGTCCTGTAGGCTGAAACTGCAGCCTCCTTTTCTTTTCTTAGGCCATTTGTATTATATTACAAGATTTGCCATATACTATTTTTATGTGGACTTTGGTCTTCAAAGCATCCTTTGAACTTTTGCTTTTCCTCTTCCTGTTTGTACTTACCTTAATTTCTCTGCCATTTTCCCTGCTCATCACGTATCTTCCTCGCCAGCCTCTCTATACCTCCCCACAATGTTTTCAATCCTTCTCTGTTTCTCAGTTTCTTCTCTGTCTTTTCCTACCCTAAGTTCCTACACAGTTTTAGATAGGGTCATTTTCTCAGTGGCCATATGTCCTTTCCCTGCATCTCCTTGGGCCTTATGAACCCTAGTCATTTTCTGTCTTCCTTCAGCATCTCATTTAACCCCACTCAACAAGAGCACCATATGCTTTATTTTTCTTCCAGAAGCCCTCCAGGTGGCTTTCCTGCATGCCCCTGGGTAAATAGGCCAGGCTGTGGGTCTGTGACTCTCCATGCCACCCTTGCAAATCCAAGCCTGCCCAGGTATATAACCTGCCTATTTCTCCTTTATTTCAGATATGAGGAGCTCTGCACAGATGTGCCTGCAGCATACCACTGTGGTGTCTGATCCCATCAGATCTCGGAAGCTAAGTAGGGTTGGTCTAGTATGTGGGTGGCAGACCGCCTCAGAACATCAGGTGCAGTAGGCTTGAGAGAATGACCTGGCAACCCACTCCCAACAAACAATCAGCCATTGAAAGCCCAATGAATAGCAGAGAAGCACAGACAATACTGCTTCGCCTGTTGTACGTAGGGTTGCCATGAGTCAGACATGACTGGATGATACCCAACAACAACAAACACAGATGTGACCTTTGACATGGTTTTCACAGGCTCACCTCTGTATGCCCCTTCTGTTTTGTTTTGTCTTGATCATTAAACAGAGGACATCGGGGTGTCCTCTGCTCATTGTTCTTCCTCACATGTGATGTCAAATGCTTTTCTCAAGGACCTATAGCAACCCTCAGGCCTTTCTGGAAAATCACCTGACAGTTGACCACCCTCAAGTTTCAGACTCTCCTCTGTGCTTCTGAACCTATCTGCCACTAGGATTCTTCAAGCTTTTAACTGGAATTTTGTCTTCAAAACATCTTTAACCATTAAAAATAAAATGCCCACATTCAAATGTATATTCAACCTGCATAGTTATTTGTGCTTACCTTTATAGACCTAAATGAAGCAAGTATTAAAATTGAACATATACATGAATTCACTCAATAAAAATATTTTTATGTATTGGGGTCTCAGGAAGATTTATTTACAGAAAGGGTTCCATAGCTGAAAAAATGGTTTGGAAACCACTGCCCCAGGTGAACCCCCCACTCACTTCTTCCTTTGCCTGATGAAACTGTTGGGCCATCACATATCTTTTCCCCCTTGATCCTACAGGGGTTTCAAAAATACCCTGATTTTGGAAAAAGAAAACCTAACTACAAATCTTAAAAAGTCACCTCTAATCACACTGCCTCCAAAAATCAGCTGTTTGTTCTTCTTCAGCCTTGATTTTGTAGACTTACAATTTTTACATAATGTAGTGCTAGCACACTAGTAAAGTCTGCTGAGATTAGCCCTCTTCCTAAGGCGTTCTGCTTATGTCAGACATTAAATTTCCTTTTATAGTCCTTTTGATGCACTGGAGATTATCTTGTCTTTTTCTGCTTTTCAACTAGTTCTGACAAATCCTAAATGATGGTGTTTTTAAAGCCAACTTCTAATACCTCTTCTTTCCACTGTTGAGGAGAATGAGTAGGCTTTTGCAACACTTACGACAAAGGCTTCCTTTGCCCATGGTCTTTCATCAATGGCTATCCAGTAGAGACCCAGTTTCTCTGTTGATCTGAAACCCACACCAAATTACTTGACTCCAGAGATTAAATCTGCATTGAATATGTAATTATTGGGTTACAGATGCTTATCATAACTAGACAATAATGGGTACTCCTTATTGATCATTTGTTCATGCTAAGTATGCCACTTCATTCTTTATAGGCATTATCTCATTTAATCACCTCCCCAAAACTTTGAGGGAGGTAGTACTATTGTCATTGTCATCTTTTTCTTCTTCTTCTTCCTCCTCCTCCACCTCCTCTTCCTCCTCCTTCTACTTTACTCAGGATCAAACCCAGGTCCTTGTACATGGTAGACAATTGCGTTACCACTGAGATATACCCCCAGCCCTGTCCTCATTTTGTACTTAAAAAACCAGGCTCAGAGAGGTTAACTGGCTGGCCCCAGCTCTGAATCGAGGAGGCTGAGTAATTTGGTTTGTGTTGTGAGAGCATGAACTCTGAACAATGATGCAATGCTCATCTCTCCTGGGAGTACACCTGCTTCTCTTCCCTCTTCTTTGCCTTGCCCCCTCTTGATCCACTCTTTAACATTACTCCCTCCTCTTCCCCTGGGGCTCCTTCTATTGAAAGTGGGATGAGGGGTTCTGGGCTGAAAGCACAGAGCCTCCACCCTTGCACAGCTGCTGTGATGGCCTCTTGGCCTTGCTGACAATCTGAATCTTCTTTATGGCTATGGTTCAGATGAAGTGATTTCTGCAGGTTTTTAAAGCTAGCTAGCACTGGACAAAGACAGGCAAGGTCCTCTCAGTTAAACCAAATGACCTCTTGCTCTTTCTCAAGCAAAATGACATCTTGAGACAGGATTTCAATATTAATTTCATAGTAATAGTTGGCATTTATTTAGCATTTATTGTGTTCTAATGCTGCTAAAGTCCTTTTCACATCTACAATTCAATAGCAACAGAGCTTGTTAGCTCCAGTTTACACTGAAGGAGCTGGCTCTCGGATCTGATTACTTGGATAAGATCATACAGCAGATGTAGGAAGCAGCCAAACCCAGGCACTCTTGACCAGTAATTCATACTTTTCCTCCCCCCCTTCTTTAACATTTTGGAAACGTTGTAATTTTTTAAAAGTCTGCCTTCTTTCAGTAAGACTACGCATATTTTTAATGCCTCAAAATGCCACCGATTCTAATATATAAAGAAATGATCCTTCATGGGAAAAGTATGTAGCCTTTAGACCACTAAGAACACTCCTGTCTTCACATCAGAGAAGATTGTTTGAAGCTGCCAATTATTATATATATACTAAATTACAGGAAATAACCTATGTAGATCAAGAGAACTCATGATTGTTATTAGAATGATCCTTTTAAATTGAAATTTTTTTTTAATTCAAGACTTAAGTTGAGAGCTATTGCAAATTTGTTGTTTGGTGGCATTGAGTCAGGTCTGACTCATAATGACTGTGTGTACAACAGAATGAAACACTCCCCAACACTGTGACATGCCCTGCACTATGTCAAATGCTTGTCTGCTGTTCATAAGGTTTTCAATGGCAAATTATTTCAGGAGTAGGCTGCCCGGTCCTTTCTCCCAAGCCTACAGCACCTAGTATTCCCAGGCAGTCTCTCACCCATGGACTAACCAGATCAAACCCTGTTAGCCTGAGATCAGACAGGATCGGATGCCAGGGTGGTATAACTATACACATTGCAAACCTGAAAGGAAACAATTCCAAACCTCTTTCTCTCTCTTCATATACCTTCCCAGTAGCTTTGCAAAAGCTCAATCCTGTGCTTCTCAGACATGAACATGCATATGAATGGCCTGGGCATCTGGTTACAATGCAGGCCTTTGTTTGGGAGGTGATGCCGCAGCATTTGTAACAAACCAGAACCCGGGGGACAAACTGCCTGGCCAGCAGAACCAAATTCTAATCTACATTGATACTCAAGAAAGAAATTCAAACGTGAAAGCATAACTTTATAGAAGCAATTTACTCAATAAGCCCAAACTCAAATGGTTGTGGAAAAAACAACCCCTGGCCTCCGGCTCCAAGGCGGTCTGATTTTCTTGGAGTTTTTCTGGGCGTGATCTCAACCTCCTGGTGACACTGGTACATGAAGGCAAACTCACCAGCTTCCCTCTCCGTCTTTCCTTGTGAACTTGAGTCATGCACGTCTTTCCTGTGTGATGTGAGGAGGTCATGGTTGGAGCTGGCCCACATGTCCAGCTTGAATAATTTGTGGGGAATTTTCTAGAAATCATTTTCTAAATCTCTATTTTTAAGAGACATCCATGATGTTGTAGGGTGGGGGAAAATATCCAGAGCCCCAGGATGGCAGATCAGCTTGCTCCTGTCTGCGTACATTTGTTTACATGGGAAAGGAAGGGGAATTTTGCTTCTCTCTAACCCAACCTCTCCCACCGTGAGCCACAGCATGTCTAGATTGGACCCTGGATGGCAGTTGTGGATGCTCAGAGCACAAGAGGTTTCTTGTTTGCCCAGAGGCCTATCAGTGTTTAAACAGAAATGACAGAAGAGCAGGCACACCGTATCAGTGGCTTATCGGGCCCAGGGGTTTCCACGTAGGCTTGCCAGTCACTGCAGTTTACCACCTCCATCAGCACGGAGTTACAAAGTGCATGACCAGGCTATATTGCACTGAGGTAGGGCAGGGAGGGCCAGTTTTTAAATGCAGGGTATGTAGGGTCTTCATGACCTTATTTGCCTTCTGCCTATGCAGAGCCTAACCCTGTGGTGGCCTGTGTGTTAAGAGACACCCAGAGAGAACCAAAGTCTGCCTCTGGAATGCACTCAGGGGACAAGACGACTCCAGGCCTTTGTGGGGTGGAAATAGACAGAGATATCTCTTGTTCCTGATCTTAGTTCACTAGATCTGTTGTCACCATGGGATGTGGTTAAAAAGGTGTAAACTATGAGCCTGGGGGCCTGTGAGCCCTTTTAAATTGTGTGCAATTTGGTGTTCACAAATGTATCTCCATATGTATTTCTTTGAGACTCAAAGATGCTCCTGTACTATTTGCGTTACATCTTCTTGGAAAATAATCTTCAGGGTAGCGAGATGAATAAGTAGCTGACTTTAGAAATGAGTCTTTTGCATTTGTCACAGCCCATACTATCTTTTTATTTTTTATTTATAGTGCTCATTTTCTAGCACTATATTTGACAGTGCTTCTCTTTGGTTCATAGGCTGTTTCAGGAGTGAGTTGCCAGGTTCTTCTCCTTAGTCTTAGTCTGCAAGGTCAGGTGAAACCTGTCCACCATCAGTGGCCCTACTGGTATCTGAAATAGCAGTGGAATAGCTTTCAGCATCACAGCAACATGCAAGACCCCACAGCAGGATAAGCTGACAGACACGTGGGGGTCATACTACATAGCATCCATGAAATAGCCATTGATGTGTTAATTTCATTTTTCTAGAATTCATACTAAAATAAATACACAACCATTCAAATGAAAAGTGTTACATACCACCTAACATCATTTGACATGCCATCAAGGTATTGGTATAGCACTGAGAAACAGTATAAGATTTAAAGGCTGCATGTCTATCTTACAGAATTGTGGGTAAACTAAAATCACCTTCACATCAACCACCACAGTCAGCACCCTCTTTAGGGTCCAGGAGCAGGCTAGGGGCAAGGCTGTGAGAGCCTCCAGGGCTGCTGGCTTGACCCCAGAAAGGGGGTTTTCTGGTGGAGACAGGGCCTGTATCTTTCAGGGCCTGCTTAAATTGCTCTAATGAGATGCGGGTGCCAGGAGAAAGAGCCGTTACTCAGATTTCCCTGAGGGAGTCAAAGATTCTAGGAGTAGCTGCTCTATTGTTGTTAGGTGCTGGCGAGTTGAGTCCTACTCATAGCGACCCTATCTATGCACAGTTGCTCAGTCTGTAGGATATTGCTGGGATCCTGGAGGGTAGAGAAGGCTAGCCTTGTGAGGGGGAGAATGTGCACAGTGAAAGTTCCCGGCCTAGGATGAAAGGCACCTCGAACTAAAGTTCATTTGTTCCCATTTCCATTCTTACCAAATATTCCTCCCTAAATCCCATCCCTTCTGGAGCATAAATTAAAGGGAAATTTAGAGTCCTATTGTCTGAAATTGTTGTGCACTTGACCTACATTGCTGTGTCTTTACTACAAACAGCTAAAGAATTCCTAATTTCCTGTCTTCCCTTTTATTCTAAAATGTGCTAAGGCCCCCCAGTGACCAAGCATCCGCATCCCCTCCCCCAACACAGTCACATTTTACACGTTAAACTTTCCAGTCTTAGACCTTAAGCAACTTCATCATTTGGCAATTTGGATAAAGGACAGCAACATTCTCATGCTCTGGGGAATGGATTCCTGGAATCTGTCCTCTTTCACTTGCCTGGAGAAATCAGAGTGGGAAGGGTTGTCTGAGGACCAGCTGGTAGTTGAATCTCTCTGACAAGGCCCACCTGTACCAGAAAATGATCTCTCTGCTCCACAGCTGAGCTGGTATCCTGATTGTGTCAGAGACAGTAATTGCCCACCCATGGGACTAGTGCTGTTACTCTTTCAGTGCTAAGGTATGAAATAAATATGCTAAGAAAAAGGAAGGAGCAAGAGGGAGGGAGACAGGAAGGAAGGACTGCTTTGGGATCCGGCTGGGCATTTAGCATTCTGACTGTCCTCATCCTTGTGGGTCAGCAGTAGCTGACCCACGAAGTCCCTCAGAACAAAATCCCAGCCCTCTGTGGGTGCACCCCAAAATGGCCTGGCCAAGAACTCCCAGACACAGTGCTTTTGAAAGGGCCTCTCACCAGCTTTCCACGGCAGTCATATCCCATTCTCTACAGCCACCCCTCCTCCCCACCAGAAGCCGGCTGCTCGAGTCCCCAGGCACAGGCACCAATGGAATGCTGCCAGTCGCAGGAGATCCCGAGGAAGATAAAAAGCACATCTTTGACCACTTCTTTACCAAACAGACCCAAGATGTGTAATTAAAGGCCCCGGGACTCCGCTGGAAATAGGTTTAAACTTGAGGTAATCCCTTCTGGCACTTCCTCTTCCTAATAACCATCAACAAAAATCAAACAAATCCACCTGGCTCCAGTCAGCACGTCTGTAACCAGCAAAGGTCACTGGAGGAACGATAAGACAAGAAAGCGGCCACAAACTGCGTGACTGGAAACACATGTTGGGACGTGCTTGGAAAGCGACTCCTGCCAGGCCCACAGCGGCGTTGGACTGGCCGCTGAGCAGTGTGGAGAAGGGCCTTCCTGCCTCAGAGGAGGGACGCCCGCCAGCCGGCGAAGCCCAGGCCCACGTGGGAAAGGCCTGGGCTGGGAGCTCGAGGCTGCGGCCTTCGCCACTTTCCCCTGTGGGAGATGTGACTCAGGCACAGAGGATGTAGAGGTGAGGTATTTCTTAACACTCTCTGAGAGTTCATTTCCCCGTCTTCCTCAGAGTAATGCCTGGTGGCCACTACTGAGGTATAGATGAGCAGAATGAGGCGATGACCCTGTGAATATCTTGGGGTATCTGCCCTGCCGTCTTTCCAGGGTACCTTTGTGTAATGAGGCGTGAGGCACATAAACACATAGGCGGGGGAAAGTGTGGGTCTTGTTGTTGCTGTTTTGGGTGTTATCAAAATATGTGACACTTTCAGTAGGTAGCCTGAGCTGCCCAAACAATATGCATAGACCAGGTGGCTCAACCACAGAAGGTTATTCTCTCACAGTTCTGGAGGCTGGGAAGTTCAAGATCAAGATGTTGATTTGGTTCCTGGTAAGAACTCCCCTTTTGGGGTGTAGATGGCGTCCTGGTCAACTTGTCTTCACATGGCAAAGACTCAGCCATGGTGTCTCTTCTTTTTTTTTTTTTTTTTTTTTT
>VMDO01002588.1:99551-155107 GCA_007922755.1 Pedetes capensis | reverse complement strand
TTCATCTATGGATGAACACATGAAGAAAAGGTGCACACACACACACACACACACACACACACACACGATTACTATTCAGCCATGAAAACAAGGAAACTCTGTTATTTGTGAAATTGGATGAAGCTGGAGCACACTATGCTAAGTGAAATAAGCCAGGCACAGAAAGAGACATATTGCCTAATCTCACTTCATATGTAGAATCTACAAAGGTCAAACTCAGAGGCAGAAAGTGGAATGGTGGCTACCAAGGGCGGAGGAGTCAGGGAGGTCGATGGTGACAGAGAACAGGGAGGAGATGCTAGTCCGAGTGCAGAGTTTGAGACAGGAAGAATGAGTCTGAGGGACCTGCTGCACAGCAGGGCGGCTACAGCTAATGACAACATATTGCACATTTCAAAAACATATGTGGCACAGGCTTTTGGAGTCACAATACATGCAGTTGGGAGAAGGCCACTGCAGGCTCTTGAGATGCTACAGTCTCAGATTTGCAGACTAGGTCCATCGATGTTTTTGTGTGGCTCTTTTTATATTTCAATGCAGGTTAATTTTTCCATAAATACTCACTTGGAGGAGAAGACTCTGTAATAAAGAATAAATACATTTATTTTCTTTTACTCTCTCTTTTTTCTTTCTTCCTTCCTTCCTTTCTTTCTTTCTTTTTCTTTCTTTCTTTCATTCTATTTTTTTTCTTTCTTTTCTTTTTTTTTTTTGCAGTACTTGGGGGTTGAGCCCAGGGCTTCACATCCACTTTGCAAGTGCTCTACCACTGAGCTGCACCCCCAGGCTCTTTTTAATTTTTTTTTTTTCTTGAGACAGGGTCTTGCTGAGTTAAGCAAGTTGCCTCTGGCCTCAAACATGAGATCCTCTTGCCTCAGTCTCCCAAGTTGCTGGGATTGTAGGCATGCACCACTGCAAGAATAACTACATTTTTGAACATCCCATTACAAAGAAAGTTCTGAATTACTTAAAGTTTAAGCAATGCTGATAATGGAGTAATTTCAGGTTTGAGTTTGGATATCTTTTCAAAGAATGGGAAGGCTTTTTATGAAGGGAGCCTCATCAATGACCAGCTGCTAACACCGAAGTCCAGCACCATGGGGTCAGAACTGTTTGGATCCAGGAGACTAAAATTGATATTAGTTGGTACATTACTTGATTGTTGCACCAAAAAGAGTCTCAAAAGTTTTGGACAGAAAAATATTAAACTGTGAAGTCCCCAGATAACTTGGCTTTTGCTTATTCATCTGAATATAGAGAAAATGGGCAATCCACCTATTACCCTCAGGCTCATCTGCAACCTGAATAGTCCTGTGGCTCTTATGGAACTTCTATGTTATTCTCATCTCATCATGAGACACAGCATGAGAGAAGATTAAATCATCCGCTGCCACGGCCATTGACCCAGACCTGCAGTGTGGGATGCACAGGCGTGGGGGGCTCCTCACCTTGAGCTTTCTCAGGACTTTCGGGAGCCTCTGGGCCCTGGAGTGTCTCTGTGTCCTGAGCCCCCTCAGGGTCCTGCGTGGACTGAGAGGACACTGACGTCCTGGGTATCTTCAGGGTCCTCTTAGAGGAATCAGTTCGCTGCTGCTGTAACCACTCATCCTTATAACCATTGCTGATGAGTTTGGAAAAGTTGGTTGGTGAACTGCTTTTTTGACCAGGCCTCAAAAAAAGGAAAAAAAAAAGAATATCAAATTTAGGTACAAAGGTTATTTCAAAAACCAGGAGCAGGACTCAGGGAACACTGATAAGCCTGAGCAGTGCTGTCTCTTAAAACATAAGGAAGCTCTAGTGTGTTTCTTTCTCTCTCTCTCTCCCTCTCTCTCTTTCTCTCTCTCTCCCTCCCTCTCCCACTGTTTATTCCTTGTCTCTCACTCTCTCTCCATCACTCATCTCTCTCCATTTTTAAGCATAAAATATTATAGTTCAAAGCATTCCTTATACATAGGTGAGCCTATGTTAATCCAGTTTCTAAAACCTTTCCTCACATTGTCAATTAAATTAAGTCTAGTATCTCACAGGGATGTCTTTTTCAAGATCACCACCCTTCCCTACAGACGGGGATCTCTTGGAGCTACCATTCCTTTAAACCGATGATTCCTCCCTTAATTAGTTCTTTCTTGTCCTTATTAAAGGTTACTCACTACTATTTGCTGCCTTGCACAGCTCAGCCTCCTGGCATCTGTCATTGCCAGCTTTTCCTTTCACCACCTGCTGCAGCTTCCCAGACCTTATCATCACCTCCACTGAAGAGTGAGCGCCCAAGCCAAGCAGGCGTCAAGTTCGTCACCTGTTCCCCCAAGCCTCAGCTGCCTGGCTGGAGGAGGACTTTACTGCGAGGGGGTGTGCCTGACGCTCCTCCAGCTCTGCCTCACTCATGGCATTTGTCACGGGGTAATTAATGGACGTGTTTTCCCCCCACTGGATAAAAAACTGAAGAATTAAGCAACTGATGCCATTTATTCTCAAACTAAACTAGAACTCTGGTACTATAAGGAGATGCAAGCCCTCTGAGACCCCTTCAGCTGGAAGATCACCAGATGTTGAGGCGCCTAACGCATCCTCCAGCTGAGTGTGGGGCCAGAGCACTCGCAAGGCACAGGCCTTGGTGACAGAAGGCATGGGGACTGAGCAGTATGAACCATCAGGGACACGGGGCTCCCCACTTACACCTGCACCACAAACGTGAAGCAGAAGGGGAGACACAGTCATGGGCAGAATGATGTCAGGGGGAGCAAACGTGCAGGGAGGAGACAAGCAGGCTGGACCAGGTCGCATGGGCAGGTCTGGGGGGAAGTTGTGGGGTTGCCCGCATTGTCACAGGGATGAAAGACAGAGATCACCCACACCTCACCCAGACAGAGCGAGCTCTTACATGGGAGGGAAGGACAGTCTGCTTCCTGCAGGATCCTTAGAGGCTCCCGGGGTCCCCGCTTTGCTTGGATGCTTTGAGTTAATGGCCGGAAGCCTCACCTGCGTGAAGAAAGACAAATTCTGGAGTCAGAGGAGAAGAACAGTTACCAAGAGTAGCAAACACACCAAAGTTGAGAATGGACTTTCAGTGAGGTAAGAAACAGCCAAGATAAAACACAATTCAGCGATCATCCACTTCCACAAGATGGCTTCACCAAAGAGACCATGAGTGGTTCAAAAGCAGTTGCTATGTTTAAGCGAGGACGCATCTACCGGGTGGAAAACACTGAGCACCCAGCACTGGGACCACCAGGGGCCTAGCAGAAGTCCCCACGGGAATTCCTGCAGGGAGGGGCTCCCTCACCACGTGAAATGAAAATGTGGTCACAGAATGCCTGCATACCAAGGTCCACAGGGCTTCAGTAATGATCACCAATACCTGGAAACAAACCAGATGCCCGACAGATGAATGGATAAGCAAATGGTACCTATGTCCACAGTGACAGCTACTCAGCGGCACAAAGGAGCTGAGTTCCGACACTCCCAACAGCGTGGCCATCTCAAATAAATGCACGATGGCATGTCACAAAAGCCTGGTGTCAAGGATGGCATATGGTAGGATGCTTCTGACTTGACACTGTCAGAAAGGAAACCCCCGGAGACTGACAGCAGATGAGTGCCTGCAGGGGGCTGGCCGTTGGGAGGGGCTGATGACAAAGGGGCTGGGAAATGTGGGGGCTGATGGATCCGCTCTGTAGTTCTGTAGTGCCATGGCTGTGGTGGTTGCATAACACAGGCATCTGTCAAAACTCCTACAACAGTGCTGTGTAAAAGGCCAGCTTCACTGCACATAAAGTGTATCGTATAAAAAACAGAAGTAAGTGGTACGGGAAAACAGGAAAAAATACATGAAGATAAGCAAGCAAACAAAACCCACAGAGGCATCACCAACATCCGGCACGAGACAAGATGGAAACAAGATCCCCCACCGCCAACCACCCTGAAGGTGAGCAAGACCCACAAGCGCTGGCAACCAGTGGCCCACAGCACACCTGCCCTGAACACTGGCCAGTGAGGGAAGCGCCGGGGCTCCCACCCTGAGAACACAGAATGGGGGGACAGAGTGGCAGGGACGCATGGAGGCTGGAGACGCTGGGGAGGCTGAGTGCCCAGCTCAACCTGCTAGCTCCATATTGTGATGATTCTTACATTAAAGTTCTTATTCTCTCTACACAAGAAGTCTTGCAAGATACAAGAAGGGAAGAGAATAATTCCCTGCGAGGAACACTCCTAGGGCAGCTTTGTACCCAGTGGGGGTGGCACCGTATCTTCCTGGGCAATTGGGGCGCTCCCACATGCGGCCTGTCCCCATTACTCAATACTGTGTTACTCAGCTGTTATACAGTCAAAGCAATGGTGCCTGAAACTCTGCTGTCCCACCTTCCCGGCACAGTGGATGTAGAGATGAAGCAGGCATCAGGCATCTGTGTGGCCCCAGAGCAGCTGTGTAAGTGGTTACTAAATAAATCACCCCCTTTGAAGTGGCCATGACACAGCACCTCAAATTTTAAAATTTCCCTAGCTATGTGCTGTGGCTGTGGTCAACGCCCAAATGTTCCATTCCTGGCTCCAGGTTTCAGTTCAGTGTAATTAGCCACTTACACCTCACTGGGAGGCAAGCCAGATCCTCGGTATAGTCCCGTTTGCAGTGACCACACAAGTGACCCAAGGCAAGAACCACAGGACCCTGTGGACGGCCTGCATAACAAACAGATGGCTCAGGGCAGCCAACTGATGCTGTGCTTGGTCCTCAACTACCTGAGCCCCTACACAGACTGAGGGCTCCCTCTTTCTGCCGGCCAACAGAGAAGCCAGGCCTAAGGCACGTCCAGTGTCCACGTTCCCCAAGGGACAACGGCTTCTCTCTTAGTATCACCAGCACACTGCTATGTTTAACACAAATTTCATCACTTTACTCAGACCCTGATATCCTGACCAGTGAGGTGAATTTCAGACCTTAGTGCTAGCAGCAGGGCAGAGCCCCCCACTGTGCTGGTGGCCTGACTGTGTTCCCTGGAGGCCTCCCTCCCCTGGCTGTCACAAGAGGAATCCAGATGAGGGATGGAAAGGGCCTGCCCATCAGGGATTGCCCTTCAGAGTCCCAGCTGCTTTTTTAGTTTACTTTTGTTTTGTTTTTTGTTCTTTGTTTTTTATTTTTGGTTGGGGGGGGTTGCTGGAGATCAAACCCAGGGCCTCCTGCAGACTAAGCAAGCACTCTATCGCTGAGCCGCACCCCAGCCCATTTTAATATCTTTAAATTGAGACAGGGTCTTGCTAAATGACTTTGAACTTGTGATCACCCTGCCTCAGCCTTCCAAATTGCTGGGATTACAGGTGTGCTCCACTGTACCTAGCTTTTACTTATTTATCTTAATTAGCATGCTGCCATTTGTTTGCTATTTTTTAGACTGAGCCTGGCCACATTGCCCAGGCTGGTCTCAGACTCCTGTGCTCAAGTGATTTGCCTCCCTCAATCTCTCAGTCACTGGGATTAGAGATTTGTGCTCTAGTGCTCAGCTTTAGTTGCTCTTTTATTTTTATTTTTATTATTTTTGCAGTAGTTGGGGGTTGAATCTAGGGCCTCACACATGTTTTGCAAGTCCTCTACCACTGGGCTGCACTCTCAGCCCATGTTTTTATTTTGAAACAGAGTCTCACTAAATTAAATAGACTGCCTCTGGCCTCAAACTCATAATCCTCCCACCTCCACCTCCTGAGTAGCTGGGATTATAGGCGTGTGCCACCACGCCTGGCTTCTAGCTGCTCTTTTAAAATGCAAGGCCCCTAAGAAGGCTTCATCTTGCAGGCCAGCCACTCCTTCATGGTTAAGTAGACCCATGGGAGTCTTCTCTTCCTTTTATTATCAGTAAGGAGCCTTCCAGGGAAATCTCAACTTAAGTATTTAAATAAAGTGGAAGTATTCAGACCAGGATAATGCATATATATATAATGTCCTTCCTGTATGTTCCAGATGAGAAGTGTTCCCCAGATAAGCATTGAGTAATTAAAAAGCACTGAGTAAAAACTAATCTGACCTATAAAGTCAGTATTCACAAAAGACAACTAGGCCATGGTGGCTGCTTTTTAGAAGACGCAGACTTAAAATACAGAGCATGCGCTCATCATGGGCATCCTGAGACTCAGGAACATTGGCTGACATGAACGTGCCCAGCCCTTCATCATCCTGGGAGCCCCAGAAGAAAAGCAGGTGTAGATGACACCTGTCTAGGACCTCCTGTCACCTTGTTTTTCTCCTTTTCAAGTTCCTCAGCCTCTCTCTGCCAGACCGTTTTCACGTCGAAGTCGAAGGGACCTCTTCTGGATTCATAGCTGCCGTTGGCCTGGTCAGGGTTGAATTCTTGATAAACCATGTAATCTGGCATGGAGATCACAGGGACCCTGCAGGAACAGATGGGACCCTAAGGGCCTGGAGGCTGGCACCATCGCCCCAGCCCCCCCCCCTTTCCTCTTTCCCTCTGTCTCCCTTGAAGACACAGGTGGGCCCCTCCCCTCCAACCCTCAGTATAAATACCCTGCCTGCTCCAGGGCCAGGCCAGCAGGATCCTGAGGACCACTCAGAAATCACAGGGCCTCATGTGAGTAACAGGGACGTGTTAAAGTCTGAGTTTATGAAACAGATAACTTGTGAAATAATTATTTCTTTCAGAACAGCATCTACTACTTTGTCCCCTTCAAAGAGCTAACCCCCCCTAAATGGTTACTGTTTAACAATCATTTAAGATAACAATAACCTCCTGTTTTCTGTTAGAGGGTGGTTTGTTTGTTTGTTGTTGTTTTCTTTCGCTTTTGGCACAGGGGATGACCTAGGGCTTTGCACATCTCAGGCAAGTGTTGTTTCTCTGGGCAGCACCCCCAGCACCTTTTTTATTTTTTATTTTGAAGCAGGGTCTCACTAAATTGCATAAGCCACCTCTGGCCTCAAACTCATGATCCTCTTGCCTCAGCCTCCTGAGTCACTGAGACTACAGATGTGCTCCACCCCTATTTAAACTTCCAGCTGGTGTTCCCACATAAACTATGCATATGAAAGGGTCCCCTCCAGAGTTGCCAGTCATCCTTCCTACCAGTGTGCTCTCTTACTGGCCTTCTCATTCCTGTTCTTTTCTGAACTTAGGGCAAAATATTCATTTTTTAAAAAACAGGGAGAAGAGACTAATGTTCTCATGTCCCAGGCATGTAACAAGTTTTCTGCATTTTCTTCCCTGTTAAAAATAAAAGCAAAGAGAGCCAGGTGCGGTGGCACACACCTGTAATCCCAGTGGCTCTGGAAGCAGAGGCAGGAGGATCACAAATTCGAGATCAGAGGCAGTCTGTGTAACTTAGTGAGACCCTGTCTCAAAAAGTGAAAAAAAAAAAAAATGGGCTGGAGGTGGTAGCTCAGTGGTCCAGCACTTGCAAAGCATGCAAGTGCGAGGCCCTGGGTTCAAGGCCCAGTACTGCAAAAAAATAAAAAATAAAAAAATAAAAATAAAAGCAAAGTCCAGTATGTGGCACACACTTGTAATCCCTGCACTTGGGAGGCAGAGCCATCAGGACCATGAGTTTGAGGCCAGCCTGAACTACATAGAGAGATCATGTCTCAAAAATAAATAAAATAAAATAAAATCCCCCAAAGCAGGAAAATCAGAAGTCTGAAGACAAAAACCACACTAGCTACAGTCAGAAGCAGTGAGACGAAAATGGACAGCGGCTTGGGAGGGATCTGCAGTGGCCCCCTCTTCCAAGCAAAAAAACCTAGGAAGCAATGTGAAAAGACTTTGCCTATTTCTTCTCAGTCCAAGTAAGGGGATTTAGGGAGTCAAGTTTGCATAGCGACAAACAGGAATTCGTGCACATTTTGAACATCCTGGGGGACAATGTTGTTGCTGTTAGGTGCCATCCAGTCCGTGTCTGACTCATAGTGACCCTATGTACAACAATGAAACACTGTTGTTGTACTTCTCTGCTATTCACAGGGTTTTCAATGGCTGATTTTTTTTTTTTTTTTTGGTACTGGGGGTTGATCCCGAGGCCTCACGCCTGCATGCTTTGCAATTTGCAAGTGCTGGACAACTGAGCTGCACCCCCAGCCCTTTTATTTTTTTTCCTTACTTCCTGAGACAGGGTCTCGCTAAATTACATAGACTTCCTCTAGTCTCAAACTTGCAATCCTCCTGGCTCCTCCTCCCAAGCCGCTGGGATTACAGACGTGCGCCACCACGCCCAGTTTATGGCTGATTATTTTGTTAAGAGTGGGTTGCTGGGTGTTTCTTCCAAGCCTACAGCACCTGGTGTTCTTAGGAGGTCTCCCATCCAAGGATTAACCAGGCCTAACTCTGCTTAGCTTCTGAGACCTGACGGGATCAGACGTCACAGTGGTATGGCTGCAGGCCTGGGGGACAATGGCTCCCCATAATTCTGTAATCACTATAGAAAGTTAGTATCCATATTTCTAGCTGTAATTGCTGCCTTTCATCTGGAACCAAAAGAAAGTTTTGGGACAAGTTGCTGTTTCTATGGCAGGTTTCCAAACCAAACCCTGAGAAGCCAACAGCCCCACAGAATGCTCCATGTTTTCTGACAACTTGGGCTACGTCCCCTAGAGCCCTGCCTATGTAAAATAGTACCTGGAGCTATGATATCACACACTTGACATAAGTATTAGATGTTTGCATTTTAAAACTCAAAGAGTTTCTCTTTTTCAGATGAAGGTGCACAAAAATGTGGGAGCCTGCAGATACTCACTGGCGCTGCTGGGCTGTGGGCGGCTTGCTGTGGTGGATGTACCAGTCCGGCAGGGAGTAGGCCACCGGGGAGCCTATCTTGGTCCCAGGGGAGAAGTGCTTCAGCAAATCTCAAGGAGAAAAGAGACACGGCGGTGTGTAGGCTTGCACTACAGGGTTGCTGGGCATGCTCCCCAGGGTGGCCTCTGGGCTGGTGTCACAGAGCATCCCTGGTCCTGCCTGGCTTCCCCACAGGCTAAAAGCTGAGGCTCGGGCAGGGACATCCCACATGCACCTTCCACCCCCGCATGGCTCACCCTCTTGGTCCCAGGCAAAGCCCCTGGTCCCCAGCCAGCATCTATGAAGCCTTGCCATGGCTTCCCAGGCACTCATCCTCCATTTCTCAGGTCTCCAGGGGCTGTGCTTGAGACTCCCCCATCCTCAGCCACCCCCAGGCCATGCTCCACGCCTAGTAAAACCTAATTGTCCTCACTACCGCTACTGTGGGGCTGTCCCTGATGGCCCCCTGCTCAGCCCTGCTGGTCCCAGGAGAACCTGCCCCTGCGGGTGCCTAGACAACAGGTCACCAGGGCCGCTTATCAGTCACTTTCCAGCTGAGTGGCACAGACAGCAGGCTCCTTGGCAGAGACCTATGCTGTCTCCTACCTCACCTGCTGGCTTTTCTCCCTTTCCCCTCCCCTCTCCTGTGTCAAAAGGCAGCTAGTGGGAAGAACTGGTTTTGCCACCTAATATCAACAGCAAACCAATAACAACACCCATGCCAGAGGCAGAAAATGGTTATTGATTTATTACTCCTCGTAAGGAACCTTTTATCTTGAAAATCCTCTTATGCTTACACAGCTGAGACTTAGAGCAATCTAGCCTTTACTCCCAGGCCTCCAATGTCACTCATGCCATCACATTCACTGTATCATTTTCTCCCTGTGCCTCCATCTCCCCACTTCTCTCATTATTCCTGCTGCCACTATTGGTCTCCACCATTAGGCAGCATGCAGCAGACCAGGTGCCTACACCCTCCGTGCTTTAGTGGACAGTCCCAAGAGACAGTCCTAATACAGTCACAGCACCATGCTCAAAATCATGAAGCTGGCCCTGACACGACACTCCATCTCATTCACAGGCCTTCTGCAGAGTGGCCATCATCCCACTAACGCTCTTTTAGTCAAGGCAGGGCGTGGAGGGTGTGAGAAAGACATGTCTAGGTCCCGTCCCACCACTTCACGCCTAGGCAATCCAGTGATTTGCCTTGGGTTTTATAAAGGGAGAGCACAGAGGTGGTCATTTTGTTTCCCATTTCCCCAGGGCCTTTCCTGCAGAGGCCATGGCAGCCAGAGAGAAGCAAAGAAAAGGTCAGTATCTCTCAATGTCACCTACGCCAAAGGCTAGCCATGAGACATTTGGAACGTGGTCCCTTGGCTTCATCCACATCAAGTTCTACTGACCTCAGTGTGCCTCTGTTTTTAGTAAAATCTAGTAGTACTTTCTGAATTAATCTTGTATAAAAGTTGACCTTCAGCCAGGCATGGTGGTGCACACCTGCAATCCCAGCACTGACAGCCAGGAGGATTGAGAGTTTGAGACCAGCCTGGCATACACAGCAAGCAAGATCCTGGCTCAAAAGAAGTTGATTTTCACCCAGGATCACACACATCCCAGACCCACTTAATGATCCTAAATTTCCAAAAATGAACTTACAGATTTTCTAGTAATATTTTCATCTCTGTGAGATTAGGAGCCACGCCCCTGTCCCTGCTCACAGACAGAGCCAGGGGGTGGCGCAGAGGCTTACCAGGTCTGCCGCCTTGCTTGGCCAGCTTCACATACTCCGAGTCTGTTTCTTTTATCCAGTACCTGCGAGCCCCAGCCAGGCTCCCACTGGGGGAATCGCCCAAATTGCTGAGCCCTGGGATCTGGGAAGCCGGTGGGGCCCCCACGGCCTTCTCAGAGCGTTGCGCTGGCAGGTGGTAATACCAGTCTGCACAGGGGGAAGGAAGAGGACACCCATGTCAGGCAAGGGCCTCTGGTCCCTACCGGTCTGTCTTTGTGCAGACGACACAGTCAGAGCAGCACATGCCACAGAGCATGTGAACAAGGAAGGAGCCGCCTGGTGCAGAACACCTGTGACAGTCATGGCCCAACCAGCAGGCTGATCAAGTCTCAGAGCCCACGTTCACCCCCAAGTGACGCCTCTTACCCAGCCCTGCCTGCCAGGTTCCTCTGCTGCAGCCTGGCCTCTTCCCCAAAGCTCAGAGCCCAAACCCCGCCCCCTACACCTGCCATTCTGGTCTGTCCCTCTGTCTCTCTCTGGCCCTCATAAAACTCTTAACTGTGTTTCAGTCATGCTGCCGAATATGCCATTCAGAAACGTCCCCAGTCACTTAAAATGTATGTGTAGTTTATGGCCAAGATTTGGTAAACTCAGTGTATTAAAATGTGGAAGTATAAGTTCTGTCACAGAAACAACAGCCTGATTGTACACATTTGCCACTTCCACAAGAGCGGGAGGAAGCAGGCCAGGGGCAGCCAAAGCCACTTCGCCTGCTCAACAGCTGGAAGCCCCGCCTGCCTCCCTCCCACCCCCAGCCAGCAGACAGCAGGCCCAGGCTCCCAGACACAGCCCCTCCCCCCAGCTTGGCACAAGCTCCCAGCTGGCTGCCTGTGCTGGAGGCCACAGTGGGCTGTGGGAAGCACCAGAGAGGGAGGCAGGGGAACCCACTGGCCAGAGCAATCACCTGTTAATGGAAAATCTTCTCAGACCCAAGATTCCTAAACACTGTTCCTTGGGAAAGACTGAGCTGAAATAGGGTGAGTGTGGACTGGATGGCTTCTCTCCTGAAGAGGGGATGGGTGGCACTAGAAGGGGGAAGCTGGAAGAAGATGAAGGATGGCCATCCCTGTGTCCTTCCTCCTCACCATGACATAAGCCCCACACAGAAAGGGCAACCAGCTGAGCATGGGCCTGGGGAAGAAGCGAGGCCCTTACGCCCTGGGCAGACCCTGCAGGCTGGCATGGGGCCACCCGTGGGACTGCCTGGAGATATTCGGTCATAGAGTTGCAGCTTGTCAGGAGCTAGAGGTGCTGATCAGATCCAAGGACCTGGGGTTATTAGCACTTAGGTATGACCCCACAGAAAGTCGAGGTCTGAGGCACTCAGGCTGTAGTTGTTTTAGGTAAGTCTCTGCATCAGAAATTATTAACCAGATGCCCAAAAGGAAATCTCAGAACCAACTGAAAACTTTGGCAACAAAATCCAGGAAAAATCTAAAACACAAAAGACATAATTCATGGGGCACCATGACTGGGTGAATTTAAGAGCATTTATCAGGATGTACTGCCACAAATTCATGAAGTTCAAAGCCTAACACAACACCTAGATCATGGAAGATGGGATGGAAACTTCCCAGTCAATTCAGCTGGGCCACAGTGCCCAGATTTTGGTTGGGCATCATTCTAGATGTTTTTGTGAAGGCATTTTTAGATGAGCACATCAGTGCGTTTTGAATAAAGCAGATGACCCTTTATCATATGGGTGGGCATTGTCCAATCAGTTGAAGGTCTTAAGAAAAAGGAATGAGATTCCCTGAGGAAGAGGCAATTCAGCCTCGAGGTGGACCTTGAATTTGAATTGCAATCTCGACTCTTACCCTGCCTGGTCTCCAGGGTGCCCTTCAGATTCCATAACTGCCAGCCCCATAATCACACACACACACACACACACACACACACACACACACACACACGTATACATATATAAGCACACACATATACATAAACACATGTATATATGTAAATATACCTGAAGATGGATATTCTATTGGTTATGCTGATTTGAAGAACCCTGAATAAAACAACTGATGCACAGGAATAGTAGTGAATAAATTAATTCACATAAGCACACAGGAACAAGAAGCCACCATCTTCTAATTCTCAAAGTTTATTCATCCAATTTCTACTTACAAATGGATGATACTTAACCTGGAAAATCTTTAAAATATCTGAAGGATATTAATTAGCTGAATCAACACTATCCAGTTTCAAAAAAAGGAACAAACATTGGAAGCATTGGAAGAATTTCACAAAAGGTTACAGAGAATCAGTTTAAAAATTGAGAAATCAGAGTTTATCAACTTCATACTGATCATGCTCAGCTCAAGTATTTCCTCATTTAGAGGAAAGGCATTCAGTTCTCACTTTATTTTCCTCTTTGTGTTTTGATTACTAATTAATCCACAGAGAACAGTGTACGTTCTCCTTTCTCATTACTGGCAGCTTGGACAGGCACTGAACTCTAATCCATTTGCAAATTCATGCAAAGGAGGAGCCCAGAGAGTGAGGGCCCAAATCAATAAGAACCAACTATCACCACCTAGCCCACACATATAGAAGGTTAAGAGGACAAAGAGTTTATCTTTTAGCTTTTGTCACTCAAACTGTTAGTACCTGTATGATGCCAGATCACTTACCATCCAATTGCGTTTCTTGCTTTGGCCTTTCCTGCTTCTCATATGCTGCATATTTGTGCTCTTATTTTCCCTTATTTTATCAGTGAAGAAACAGAGGCTGTGACTGACTGCGAACCAAACCAAAGACCTCCCCATTCTGTGGTCACTAAGCCACAGGCAATGTTTTATATACCAGGCCCACAGGAACACAGGCCTCTGAGTAAAGGCATTACAAGTATGGGCTGTGAAGCCACTTCATAGGTATAGGATGCTGGGCAATTTACTCCAAGGTCTATATGCCTCCCTCCCCTGGTCTATAAGATGAGGTGTGATCCGTGGTAGAGTTACTATGAGGGCAAATGCGTGAGTGCATATGGAGTGCTTAGAACAGTGTCCGACACCTGCTGG
Organism: Pedetes capensis; assembly: GCA_007922755.1. Lineage (NCBI taxonomy): Eukaryota > Metazoa > Chordata > Mammalia > Rodentia > Pedetidae > Pedetes > Pedetes capensis. The sequence continues at coordinate 141,536 of VMDO01002588.1, read as the reverse complement.
GCATACAGGTGAGACCACCACCTAGCGCATCAAGAAATCACACAAAAGCTCCAAAGGCCGGGGTGGTGGTGGTGACTGGCCAGGCCTCCTGAACTCCGCACGGCACACAGCAAGTCTTCAGCAGGCCCACGGTGTCACCAGTCATGGTCACAGTCAGAACCCTCTGCTTCACGTGCATTTACAGATGAGCAGATGTGGACGGCTCCAACTGGTCCCTCCTTGCTGAGCACACAGGCCCTCTTCTACACCCTCTGACTCCAGCCCCTCTCCAGATGCAGAGTAAAACCAAAAGCAAACACAAGAAGACTACATCTGGACAATTCTTAATTCACTGCCCAGCTTCAAACTCTGGTAGGTAAGAAGCCACGAACCTCCACTGAATTCTCCCTTCCTGCATCCAGCTACTTCAGACAGGGAGTATTTTACTTGGCAGGGGTCTAAATCAGGAGCAAGAGCTAGAGAACCAAATAAATACCGGGCGGGGGCTGGGGGATGCAGTTGGACAAGAAAGTTCCTTCGTCAACATGCAGGAAACAGTGTAAACTTAACCCACTACAAAGGAGGTTCTGGAGGGCTCCCTCTGCAACAACTTCACGACACACATCCCGCCCCGCCGGCCCCTGCCCCACTCACCGCAAGGGGCGTAGCGGTGCGAGGCTGCCTGCACCTCCTTGCTGGTGTTCCTCATGTTCGGGCGCCTCCAGAGCTGCGGAAAGAGACGAACTGCTGAGCTAGGGCTCTGCGGGTTCCGTGGGTGCTGCAGCCGCAAAGGCAAAGTCCGCGCCCTGCTGGGTCCGCCCGCCTGCAGCCGACCTGCATGGACAGCCCCACCGCCATCCAGGGTCAGCGCGGCCACGCCGGGGACACATGGGGCGCCTCTAGCTGGGACACAGCTGACCTGCCTGGACGGCCCCACCGCCACCCAGGATCAGCTCGGCCATGCCGGGGACACGGAAGAGGCACCAGCTCGCAGGTAAACTGCAGGGGTCATGCCACGCAGCAAGTCCACCTCCCCGCCGGACACGCACCGCGGCCACTGCACCCGGGCACAGAACAGGGCGGGCCGCGCAGCGCACAGTAGGGCACTGGCAGCTGGACTCGCGGAAGGTCCCAGCCGAGTCAGCAGGGCTGTGGCCCAGGTCCCCCTCCCCATCCCACCACAGGGACAGCGAGGTCACCCTCGCCTGCTCACCGGCTCGCTGACCGTCTCCGTGGCTTGGCTCGCAGCGTCCAGCGTTGAAGTCTGTGCGCAGGGGGCGGGCGGGAACCAACCCGAAACTCCCAGCGCGGCGTGGAACCACAACAACCCGCGTCACCACGGCAACGCAGGCCGGCCAACCGGCGGGGACGGCGAGAGCTGCGGCAGCCAATCGGAGCAGCGCCATGCGTGCCAGAGGACCAATCAGGGTCTGGGAAGGACGCAGGCGCCACCTGTCAACCGCCTGGGGGCCGGGCCGGGGCCTCGTTGCTCTCGGGGCGGGGCGCCTGGGGGCGGGGCCTTACCTAGATCCTCCTTATTCCCCAGTCTCCACGGAAGTGGAGCCCCAGTTACTGCAAAGTAGTCCAGGAAAAATAGAAACGGCTACCGCCACGTGTTCCTAGTAAGAGTGACTGTCTCACTTTAAGAAGAAAAGAAAGAAAAAATCACCAGTAGATATAATTGTACTAGGCATATGTGGGAGAAATAATTCACCTAATAAAAGGATGGGGCTGGGATTTAGCTCAGTTGGTAGAGCGATGCTCTCAGTGCAGTCTCTGGGTTCTTGGTTCGATTCCCAGCCCTGCAAAAATGGGAAAAGAATGTGGCAATCCATTCCAGAGGCAATCCCAAAGCAATCGGCTATTGAAAACCCTATGAGGCATAGCGACCTATGAGGGTCGCTATGAGTGGGACACAACTCAACGACACCTAACAAACAGCAATACAAGGATGTTTCTTCTTAGAAAGAAAATTGCTCATAAATCTCTCGCTTATTTAACTCATTAGAAAAAGATTAATATGTATTTGGTAAGACTCAGTAGATAGACATTTCTGCCAATTACGTATCAATAGTAAAATTGTCACGTAAACATTGGTCCTTCTGTCTTATTTGGGGGGAATATTTCTGTTTTGTAAGTTAAGAGACACTTTTTAAAAGGCTCTTAATCAATTTATTACCACACAGTGTTTAGAGAGCCCAATCTTTTACCTAAATACAAGCTTTTTGCCTTGCTGAGTTTGATTGAGATCTACAAAAAGTGTGATGGTTGGGAATCATGCTTCACAAGAACAGAAGTATTTGGCATATGCTTGATGGAGACAACAGACAACAACAGTTTCTGCACAGTTCATCTGGAAACAATTTTGTCATCCAGAAAACTTCATGCCACCCTGGCCAAGTAATGGGGATAAAAACAGTAAACCCTTGTGAGAATTAGACAGGGACAAGCTACGAGAACTTTTAAAGAAATTCTGTTCTAACTGATGAGGCAACAATAAATAACTTTGATTTTAGATTTCCTCTTGTTGAGTTTATTTACTTATTTTTCCTGTACTGGGAGGTTGAACTCAGGACCTCACATATGCTTTGCAAGTGCTCCACCACTGAGCTGCACACCCCCAGCCCAGTTTTTACTTCTTATTTTGAGATAGGATTTCCCTAAATTACACAGGCTTTCTCTGGCCTTGAACTCGCGATCCTCTCAGTTCAGCTTCCTGAGAGTCTGGAATTACAAGCGTGTGCTGCCGCAGTGCTCAGCCTTGAATTTTTTTCTTAATTAAGATTTTTTGTAATGGACTACTAGATCTAAACAAAATGCTGCTTCTGTGGCAAAGCATAGCCTTAGAAACCTAGCAGAAGGCAGATGATATAAGAACTGAGGAATGAGAAAAGAATCTTTTATGACAGAAATTAACCCTGTTTCACCCAGGTCTAACATATCATTGTGATAAACTCTTGGGGTCTTCAGCTGGTCTCGTCATGCAGGTCATCAATACCTCCTACTTCATTGACACATCAGTTTCACTATACATAGCGGCACTTAGGTTATCACCATGCCTAATAAGTGCTTCTTTTCTCATAACACAGCATCAGCTGACTAGAGGGTCACACAGCGAAGACCGCTCAGTTTTGAAAACAGTGGATCATCATCACTGGCGCTGTCAGGACCAAAGAGTATCTCTTTCTGTTTCTCAGGTGGATTAGTAGATAGTGCAGCATTTATCCAAGCCAAAAACCTTCCTTACTAGCTGAACTCCTAAGTGGCAATGAAGAGTGATCATGCCTTAGAAAAAAATCTTGGCTTTGGGGGTGTTATTGAAAGTATAGGTATTGACAGATGCCAGATCAAACAAGAATCTAGGTAGTGGTGCTATGCGAAGGAAGACATGGCCATTTATAATGAGAAAAATCTCCATGTGTTTATTCCCTAAGCTTTTTCCATGTGTCTTTCTATTCACAAGTGGGTCCCTCAGGATTTAGAAAGATCTGGCATCCCCTCCCAGATAGTCTCACTTCATGCTGAATTTTATCCGACTTAACTTGTAGACATCCGACTTAACTTGTAGAGAGTTCCTGCTTACAAGCATTTTGAGAAAAGGGAAAATGTGTTTAAGTACAAATTCCAATTTTTCAAAGCCCTCTGGTCCTTCCTTCCTGCCTGGTCTTTGTTTACCCCTGTTGATGTAAGGTGGCTTATCTGAAATACTGACTTTTTCTTAAGCTAGCCACGCATCGCTATAAGTTCCCTCCTAGAATGGCTCTTGCTATGTCCCAAAAGTTTGGACATTTTGTGTTTCCATTTTTCTTTGTGACAAGGAATTTTTTTTTATTTCCATTTTGATTACTTCTTTGCACCATTGTGGTTAAATAATGTGTTTTTAAAGTGTCAAGTATTGGTGAATTATCCAGTTTTCCTCCTGTGGTTGATTTCTGGTTTCACATCATTGTGTTCAGAAAAAAATACTTGATGTGATCTCTGTCTCCTTAAATTTGATCCTCCTGCTTGTTTTGTGGCCTCCCATTTGATCTGTTCTGAGGAACGTTGCCCCTGGGAACTTTCTTCAGGACGTCTCAGGAGGGTGTGTGCTGTTGCTGTCAGAGGGTGTGTGCACGCCAGCGTACATCTGCCTGGCCCAATTGTTCTGCGGTGTTACTCAAGTCATGTATTAGTTACTTTTGCATCACTGTGACCCAAATGCCTGACAGAAACAACTTAAGGAAGGAAAGATTTTTGGCTCACAGTTTCCATGGGTTAGACCATGGAGAAGGTATAGGTGAGGAGCTCAGTCCATGACTGCTGTGCCTGCAGCAGAGGCTGTGCACAGCATAGCAGACCAGGAGGAGGCAGCTAGCAGGAACCAGAGGCCAGGTATAACCTTCAGAGCCTGGCCACCAAGGACCTCCTTCTGCCAGCTAGGCTTCACCTCCTTAAAGGCCCCACAGTCTCCCAAAACAGTGCAGCCAGCTGGGGACCAAGTGTTCAAAAACATGAACCTGTGCAGGACATTTTATATTCAAATTATATCAAGGCCACTGTCTCCTTATTGCTATTCTGCCTCCACAGTGCTGAAAGTGGGGCACTGAATCTCTACTATTATCATATTGCTATTTTTCTTTTCAGATCTATTAATATTTGCTTTATATATGTAGGTTTTCTCATGTTGGATGCATATGTGTTTATAATTCTTGCAGCCTCTTTATAAATTGATTCCTTTATTGTTTTATAGTGACTTTGTCTCTTGTAATTGATTTTGACTCACATTCTATTTTATTCTTATGAAGTGTAGGTATCACTGCTCTAATTTCCATGGACTATCTTTTCCTGCTCTTTTACTTGCAGCTCATAAAAAATAGTTTCTTGTAGATAGCATATATTTGAATCTTTCTCCCACCCATTACACACATACACAAAGTGAGTCTGTGTCTCTTGAGGAATTTAATCCATTTACATTTAAATTAATTATTAAGAGGTAAGGACTTACTATTGCCATTTTATTCATTGTTTTCTGGCTGATTTGTAGTTTATTCCAATCTTACTGTCTTCCTTCATGATTTGTTGATTTTTTTGTAGTAGTATGTTATAATTTAGTTTTCATTACCTTTTATGTTTCTACTCGAGTTTTCTCTGTGTGTGGTTACCATTTTGTTGTTGTTGGGTGCCATCAAGTCAGTATTCAATTCATAGTGACCGTGTGTACAACAGGTGAAACTATTGTCAGTGCTTCTCTGCTATTCATAGGATTTTCAATGGCTGATTGTTTTGGGGGAGTAGATTGCTGGGTCCTTCTCCCAGGGTTACAGCACCTGGTGCTCCCAGGAGGTCTTCTATCCAAGTACTAACCGGGCCTGACCCTGCTTAGCTTCCGAGATCTGACAGGATGGGTGGCCAAAATGGTGTATCTACAGGTGTGGTTACCATGAGGGCTACATAAAATATATTATAGTTGAATTGGTCTGTTTTAAGATGATGATTTCAACTTCATAGAAAAACTACACTTTTGCATTTCCCCCTCACATCTTTTTGTGCTACTAATACCACACTTTACATCTCTTTATATTGCATATACATTAATACTTGATCATAGCTATGGCTATCTTTTAATCTTTTTGTCTTTTAACTTGTATCTAAAGTTAAAAGTAATTTATACACCACTTCTACAGCATGACTGTGTTCTGAATTTGCCAAAGTATTTAATTTTCCCAGCCCATTTTATTATTAGGTTGCTTGGCTACATTTCTTTATACCTTGAATACTCCCCTAGGTATTTCTCGTAAGGCAGGTCCTACCATCTATTACAAGTGGTGACAACATCCTCAATTTTTGTTGGCCAGAGAATATCTTCATCTCACTTATTTCTGAAGGACAGCTTAGCCAGGTAAAGGTGACAGCCTCTTTTTCCCTTTACCAGTTTGAACATATCACATCATTCTCTCTTAGCCTTCAAAGTTTCTGCTGAGAGATATGCTGGTTGTCTTATGGTGGTCTGTTGGATGGCACAGGCCACTTTTCTCTTGCTGCTTTCAAAATTCTCTTTTTGTCTTTTAACAATTTATTGTACTATATATCTAGATAATTTGAAGGGGGAGGTTGATCTGACTTGGTGACTTTTAAACTTCATGAATCTAGATGTCCATATCACTCCCAAGATATGAGACATTTCTTTTACCAGTATTTCTTTAAATAATCCTTCCACTCCTTTCTCTCTTTTCCTTTGGAACTCTTGTAATGAATATACTCATTCATTTTATGGTGACTTATAAGTCCTCACTCTTTTTCATTCTTTTTCTTCTTCTCACTGGCTAATTTCAAAGAACTATCTTTGAATTTGATGATTTTTTTTTTCTTCTGCATGATGCAGTAGGATGTTGAAACTCTATGGAGTTTTTTTGCTCAAGGATTTATTGATTTATGTTTTTTCAGTACCTGAGGTTTGAACCCAGGGCCTCACACATATTTTGCAAGTGCTCTACCAGTAGGCTGCCCCCTTGGACTTTTTTTTTTTTTTTTTTTTTGAGGGAGTCACAGTCTTGCTAAGATGCCATGTAGGTTGCCTGTGGCCTTTCCTCAAACTGCCTTCACTTCCTGAGTCACTGGGATTATAGACATGTGCCACCATGCCTAGCCTACTCAAGGATTTCTATTTCTATTTTATTTTTTTATTGTACCTATATCTTTATTTAACTTAGTCTGCTCATATGTTGTTTTCCTGATTTTGTTTCATTATGTTTTCTCTTATATCTCATTGAGATTCTTTAAAGTGATCATTTTGAATTCTTCATCAGGAACTTTGTGGCTTTCCATTTCATTGGGGCCAGGTGCTGGAGGTTTGCTAATTTTCTCTGATGGAGTCATGCTTGCCTGACTCTTTTTCATCCATGGAGACTTGCCTGGTTGTCTGTTCCTTTGAAATAGTAACCACCTTCTCCAGTCCTCAGAGGTCAACTTTGACAGGTGAAAATCCTGTCCTGGTGGACACCAGGCAGTGGAATTGTGTCCAGAGTAAGTGCAGTAAAATAACAAGATTGCTTCATCTTCAGTTGTCAGACCTGATGCCCCTGGGGCATGGGCATGTCTTCTCAGAGTGGTTTTCGGTGTCCACCGGTGTTCCACAGAGTGTCATGACTTTCTAATTCTGAGGCTCCCACAAAGGCACTCTTCCCAATGATGTCTACCACACCATTGCTGCTGTGGGAGGAAACGGGCAGAGCATGCCCTACTCTGCTAACATGCTAATGTCACTCCACAAGTTCCACATTTTAAAATAGATCTAAGCAAGACCCCATTAAGTCCTAAGAGTAAAATAACTACCAGCCTAAAATTGTATACATCAAATAAGCTGGCGCATCTTTCTATACAGCAGTTCCATTTCCAGGTGTGTTCCTAGGAAACCCTGTGATCTGCATTAAAAAATACATCTGTAGAAAACTGGGTAAGTTAATTGTGAGATAGATCTATTTCATATATATATATATATATATATATATATATATATATATATATCTCCATAGCCCTGTGGCATCCGATCCCATCAGATCTCGGAAGCTAAGCAGGGTCGGGCCTGGTTAGTACCTGGATGGGAGACCGCCTGGAAACACCAGAAGCTGTAGGCTTGGGAGAAGGACCTAGCAACCCCCTCCCAAAAATCAATCTGCCATTGAAAAAAACCCTATGCACAGTAGAGAAGCACTGACAATAGTGTTTCCCCTGTTGTACAGAGGGTCGCTATGAGTTGGATACCGACTCGATGGCACCTAACAACAACAACTATATATATATATATATATATATATATATATATATTCAAACGCTACAGAGCAGGTAATGTTGAAAGAAAACAGAACAGTCTATTATTTAAGTTTAAAGCATAAAAGATATTATATTACTTATGGATACATATATGTAGTAAACTATTTTTTAGAACCATGAGAATGGAGTATATCAAATTTCAGGTTGTAGTTATCTGTGGGAAAAAATGAAAAGAGTGAGACTTCAGAGTATTTGGTGTTTTTCCATTGTATTTCTGATTTTTTTTTTAAATAAAAACTATTGAAACATAAGCCAGGTGCAGTGGTGAATGTCTGTAATACCAGCAACTCTGGAGGAGGAGGCAGGAGGATCACAAGTTCAAGGCCAGGGATAGCCAGTGTAATTTAGCAACACTGTGTCTCAAAGACAAAGGAGTACAAAATGGGCTAGGGGTGCATCCCAGTGGTACAGCACTTGCAAAGCATGCGTGAGGCCCTAGGTTCAACCCCCTCACCCCTCTACCCTGCCTCAGTGGTACTGCAAAATACACACACACACACACACACACACACACACACACACACAGAGAGAAAGAGAGAGAGAGAGAGAGAGAGAGAGAGAGAGAGAGGACTCCTGAAACAGAGCAAAACAGACATATTTGCTATAGCTAAGTTGTAGGCATACAGAGGATCTCTCCATATTTCAGTGGACTTAAACCATGGTGCAGTAAGGCAAGGAAAGCAGAGATGGGTGTGTGCTCAGCCAGGCTGGGTGTGGCAGCCTGTCTGCCATTATGAGGTACATAGAGCATGATGCAACAGAGAACCACAAGCTTTCCACATTTCCCTCATTTACAGTTTCTGCCTGGCAGGAGAAACACCCGTGAAATAAGAAGACAGAAAACAGAACAGATCAAAACCCACCATGTGCGGCTTTGTGTTCTCCATAAAATAGGAAAGAGAAGTGAACGGTATTCTCCATTCCAAGAGCTCTCTGCTACTTGATGCGGAAAAATGAGTGGCAGACCGAGGCTGAGAAGGGGCGCCTGTTTTTTGGGGGGTTCCTCAGAAGAACCCAGCAGCAGTTCGAGTAGTAGTGTGCTGCTCTCGGAGCGTGCAGACCCTGGCACCAATGGGTAGGCAACCTCGCAAAACGTTTCCCTTACGACCTGAGATTGTATATTGTGTGCATCATGCATGGGTCATGACTTGTTTACCTGGAAACTAACTTGACAAATCTTCTTCTGTTTTAGAGAAAATCATTTCCAATTAGTTCCTCGGAAGTTTCTTTTGATCACAGTGAATGCTGGGACATGCCCTTTCTCTCTGTCCTTGGTACTCGGATTCATGCAGTGGGCTGGGGTCCAGGTCCATGAGGGAGGCACCATCCTTTTTAAGAGAATGAATCTCAGTAGCAGTAATTTAAATTTTACAGATGACTTATTTTTCATCAAACTTTTAGCTTGTTTAGTCTCAGTGGTAGGAAAAGCTTAAAGCTAGACTTGGGACCGCAGACACAGAGGGACATTTACTGCACTCTTGGGTGAGAAATGATAGCAGCCTGAGAGTGGATACACATTTTGAGCTTGTATATGGTACGAACATATTGTATATTATGTGGAAGGAGATGGAAGCTTTGTCTACTGGGCTGGGGCAAAATTGCTCCCTGCTGGGAAAACAGATGCTGGAAATAATGACTAATCACCCCAGCAGTAACAATGAAGCACTTGTGCAGAAAGAAAGCTGTCAGTGAAAATTAAAGGATTGCTACGGAGTTGTCAGTTCAAGAACAGCATTTGGAAACCACAGTCAATAATAAAGCTGTCCTGAAAGGGCAGGATACCACAGGCCAGGTGATACCACATGTTTTGAAAGCAGAGCCTGGCAGTCAGGCTTTTTAGTTTTAAAAAAATGCATTAAGTTTTGGTAAATACGCTAATATGATCATTTTCACATAACTCAGCCCATCAAAACAGGCTGTAATTAATCTCTAAATAACATTCTTTAGGCAGCATACCCATCTACTCCCCCATTTGACCAGTAATATTTACAGGGGGTCCTGTTGCAAGAGGACACATCCTTGGAGATGAGTGAGTTAGGAAAACTCTCTTTTTCATTACTGTTAGCACCATCAGTCCAAGGAGGAGCCTGGCTGACTGATCAGCATGATTGCCTGTGTAAGAGACATAGGCAACTTACAGGCTTTGTACCAGGGGAATAAGTCTCCCTGTAGGGCTTGGCCTGTCGTTTTACAAGGCCCAACTGGTATGACAGCTCACAGACAGACCACTAAGAGTAAATCTGTACATTTGGTGACTAACTTAGGAACATTAATACCGTATTCTCGAATCTAATCCATACCCTACAAAATCAGAAGCCGGTTAGAATTGCATGCAGATTGGAATCCCAGGGGAGAGAACGCTCACAAACCCAATCCACATGCGATTGTGATCCACATCTGATCTCATAGCCCTCAATACTGTTGAAAGGGTGAGAGTTCCATTAGGGAATACATGGTGTGTGTAATCTGTTTATTAATGGTTGAACTTAACTTTAAAGGAGTAAAATTTAAAGAAATGCCCAACTCTAAATACAAATTACATGGTTTCCAGAGGCAAGGTGGCCTGCTTTGCCCTTCCTCACAGACCTGGGGCAGGTTCCGTTGGCAGAGCTTGCTTCAGAACCAGCAGGTGAAGAACCAAAGGCCACTCTGCACAGTGACTTGGCATTCTGGAAACAGTGTCACCTCTTTCCTAATCTGTGACCCAGGGCCTCTGCTGGATCCAGCTGCCATCTACAATTAACAAACATTCTATCTCAATCTAGTGTTTCTACTATTATACGGAAGAATTTTTAGTTTGCCACTTGGAATATTTGGTCCAGAAGCTTGCAGCCTTGTGCTTTAGCTCAATAAGACTATTATAGACCTTTTGTTATTATTGTTAGGTGCCATGGAGTCAGTATGCGACTCATAGGAGCCTATGTACAACAGGCGAAACACTATTGTGAGTGCTTCTCTGCTATTCATAGGGTTTTCAATGGCGGACTGATTTTTGGGAGTAGGTTGCCAGGTCCTTCTCCCAAGGCTATAGCACCTGGTGTTCCCAGGCAGTCTCTCATCCAAGTACTAACCAGGCCCAACCTTTAGGACTTTTTAAAAAGGTTGACTGTGGGGGCTGGGAGTGTAACTCAATGGTAAAGCACTTGCCCAGCTTGTGGGAGGCCCTAGGTTCACTCTCCAGCACCATGGGGGAAAAAGGTTGAGTATGAAAAAGTTATAACCACAACCATTTTGTAAAACTAGCAGAATCCACTGCAACTGAATCTGTGCCTATTCTACTGACCCAGAAACCCCTCCTGCTGAGAATACACCTAAATGGAATACATACATGTGTTCATTAAAATCATGTGCACAAATGATCTCAGCAGCATTTCTTATGAATATTTAAGATGGAATTATTTATCACAGCCCAAAATGTCCACCCATGATCAGGTGGATATGCAGAAGTATATTCACACAGTGGAATACCATACAGCCATAAGAATGAATGAACCACGGAAGTCTGATGATTCTTACAGGCACTATGCAGAGAGAAGGTAGACAGATGGAGTATAGGCACATATAGTTCCATTTATGTATAGTACAAAACAAGCACACCCAGTGGGTAGGATAGTTGTCAGGAGAGTAGTTAGCATCTGGGGTAGAAGGTACAGGCACAAGATGGTCTGCTGATGGGCTGGGCATGTTGGTCTACGTGGGCCTCAGTTAAACAAAGAAATGACCCACTGACTGGGTAGCTTAAACAAAAGAAATTTATTTCCTTATGGTTCTAGAGGCCAGCAAGTCCGAGATGAAGGTTCCAGCTGATTCAACGTGTGGTGAGGGCTTCCTTCCAGGCTTGCAGACAGCCACCTTCTCCTTACAGCCTCATGTGGGGTCTTTTTTGCGTGACACACAGAACACACTCTAGCCTCTTCCTCTTATAAGGACACCAGGCCTACCAGCTTAGGGCCACACTGATGAACTGACTTCACCTTAACTAGCTCCTGAAGGTCCTATCTCCAAATATGATCGCTTGGGAGAACAGGGAGAACAGGACCGTGGGAGCCACAGTCCAGTCCACGGCCCTGAGGCTGCTCCTCCCAGTCTAGTTGTGGATGAGTGGCATGGATACCCTCTCTCTGGGAAGGTTTAGTGGGCTACGCCATGATAACTTGTGTACTTTTTTCTGTGTATGCTATGCTTCAGCACAAGGTGGGAAGTGGGTTGGGATGACTTAAGATTTATCAAATGATTTTCACCATAGCTCTTTAGTTTAGTATCTAATTTCTACAAAGTCGAAGTCTGACTTTTCTTCCTTTAAACTCCTTCTGTATCTGAGACTTGTAAGACACCTACCTTTTTTTTCTCTTGTAGTCACTTAAAGTATAGGAATAGGCATGTAATCGCATTGTAGTTATGTATGTGAGCGAGGGTATGAGTGCGTGTGGACTATTTCCTCTCAACTCCAGCTGGGGATGGAGCTTCGTGGGAAAGGGCTTGCCTGGCATTCTCTCTCAATTTCAAAGATAATCGATGAGGAATTCAAGTAATTCACAGAATCAACCCAGAATAAGCAAGAACCAGACTAAGCAGATTTGTTGACCTGGGTGTGGTGGCTAAAGTGCAAGTTAAAGGTTAATAGTAATGGATTACATTGTTAAATTATTTGTAACAGATTTTATTCCTTTCAGGTTAACTCGATCAGGGAAGATTGTCCTAAGTATGATGTTTACGTTGCTTTTGCTACTTATGGGTAAGTCTTACCAGTAATGACCCTTAAACCTACTTGACCAAGACAGGAGGTAGGAGAGATGTCAAGAGAGGGACTCATGTCAGTCAACAAATGCCATAGAAAGCAGCAGATGGAGATGCACACTTTTGTGATAGCAATTTTTGTCTTTTATCTCATATTATAAAATGACCTTCTTTATAGAAAATTTGAGCCTGCAGCTGTAGCCCCATGACATCCGATCCCACCAGATCTCAGAAGCTAAGCAGGGTGGGGCCTTGTTAGTACTTGGATGGGAGACCGCCTGGGAACACCGGGTACTGTAGGCTTGGGAGATGGACCTGGAAACCCACTCTCAAAAACCAATCTGCCATTGAAAACCTTATGAACAGCAGAGAAGCACTAACAATAGTGTTTTCCCTGTTGTATGTAGGGTCGCTGTGAGTTGGATACCGACTCCACGGCACCTAACAACAATAACAACATAGAAAATTTAGAAAATGCTCCTTTCTCTTAGAATTGTAGTCTAAAATCATGGAAGTTGTGTTAAAGAATCCTTGATATATTTATTGCAAACACATTTTAAATTTTACCTGACTTGGCCAGGAGGATTTTGACAGCCAAAACTCGTGCTGATCACAAGGTTTTCGAAGATGTTACTGCTTAACAGGCTGTTTGTGGTTTCTGACTAGTCATCATCACAAGTCACAATTCCTGGCATACTGGAAAATTTCTATTTAATATATTGACAGCCTGAGGCATAGAGTTCCCATTAAAATCAAGCTCCAACTCAGTTATGCCGTGAAATAGTATTTTATAGTATGGCAGCATTCTCGTCCTATTTCTTCATGATTGCACACACACCTAAACTACTGCCTTAGCCAGGCCTGCCTCGGTTCAAGGCCAGCAGTGCTCCATCTACCTGCAGCTTAGTGAGCATGGAGCGCCCATCCTAGCTCAAGAGACCTCTGAACTGGACCCTGACTGATCTGGTTTCTAAGGGGAGCTGCACCCCGCTTGGCTTTGTCTGTTTCTGGGCTCTCTTGTCTTCATATTGGCTGACCTGGAGATTGTTACTTTCGACTGGTTGCTCTGCCCCTATCTGGTCATCCTGTGGATGAAGTATCCTCCAGTCACTAGCCCAGGACATGGTGTGGTGATGCAAGCCTGCTCTTGCCATCTCTGCTTCAGTGCCTGAGTGCAGAGTGCACAGCATGGGCAGCAGAACCGTGAATGCTCAGGACTTTTCTCTGGAAATATACTTCATGTTCCTTTGACATCTGTGCTAACTTTACAATACGGTGACAAAATGCCTGCGGCAATGAACAGAAAGAGGAAGGGTTTGTTTTGGCTCACAGCCCACAGTCCACAGCCAGGGGACTGGCTGCTTTGGGCCTGTGGGGGTTCATCATGGTGCAAGCGCATGTGGAAGAAGCCGCTCATCTTGTGATGGCCAAGAGCCAAAAGAGAGGGACAAGAAGAGGCTGGGCCCCCAAATATGCCTTTAAGGGCACACCCCCGGTGGCCTAACTTCCTCCTATTCTGTCCCCTCTCTTAAAGGTTCCACTACCCCCTAATAGCACCCAGCTGAGCCCAATCCTTTACCACATGAGCCTTTAGGGGACACTTGCCAAAACCATAGCAACATCTTTGAAGACAACACATTCGTATCTTTACTATGGATGCCCCCTGCTTCTTTATATTTTCTAATTTTAAGCTGGCCAACTTTGTCAGCAAAAGTACCAGATCCAAAGCCAGGAAGAGTGGTGCATGGCTGTAATCCCAGTGACTTGGGAGGCAGAGGCAGGAGGATCGCAAGTTGGAGTCCAGAGGCAGCCTGTGCAACTTAGCAAGGCCCTATCTCAAGATAAAAAAAATTTTCATAGAGGCCAGGGGTGCATCTCAGTGGTAGAGCACTTACTCAGCATGTGCAAGGCCTGGGTTCAACTGCCCAGTACTAAAAAAAGAAGAAGGTGGCCAAATCCATTTTAGATGCCACTACCACAGATGTATACATAACTCTGGTGGAATTAAACTTGATTCTGATGTTCTTTATTGGGTTTCAATTCATATCATATAAAATTAACCATTTTTAAGTGAACAATTCAGTGGCGTGTGGTGTACTATAGCACTTTGCAAACACATCTATGTGCTTCTCAGATGTTTCTAGCACCCCCAGAGGGACTCCCTATACCCCACAAGCAGTTGCTCCTGTTTCTCTCTCCTCAGGCTCTCACAACCGCCAAGCTGCATCCTGCAGGTACTGATCCTTGCCTGTTTCCCTGCATTTAGCACGATGTTTTCAAGGGTCATCCACGCTGTAGAGTGCATCAGTCCTTCCTTCAGTTTTGTGGCCAAATAGTATCCCATTGTGTGCATATGCCACATTATGTTTATCCACTTATCCACCGATTGACCCTTGGACCGTTTCCACCTTTTGGCAACTGTGCACAGCGATGCTATGAACATCTGCCCATGTATTCATTGAAATACCTGCTTGCATGGTTTCGTGGGTTTTTTTTGTTGTTGTTGTTTTGTTTTGTTTTGTTTTGTTTTTGCAGTGCTGGATTCCAACCCAGGGCTTCAGGCATGCTAAATAGCTCTGCTACCACTGAACCACATCCTCAGCCTGTTTTCAATACTTTTTTTTTTTTTTTCAGTACTGGGGACTAAACCCCAGTACTACTAGGCAAATGCTCTACCACTGAATTGCATCCCAGACCCTTTTATTATTGTTTTTATTTTGGCACATGGTCTCACTAAATTGCAGAGGCTGCCTCTGGCCTCTGATCCTCCCATCTCAGGCTCCCAAGTAGCTGGGATTACAGGCATGTGCCATGGCACCCACTTTGTTTTCAATTCTTTACAATTCTTTAGAGTATGCACCTGGTAGCAGAGTTTCTGGGAACTTCCTGCCCATGGTTTTCAACAGTGCCCATCCTCCTGTGCAGGCTCAGCAGCTGCATGGGCGGAGTCCTCTTCCTCCACATCCTCACCAACACTTGCCCTTTCCCTTTCTAATTACAGCCATGAGGGGCGACTACACAATGGAATCTCATCAGGGTCCAAATTCATTATTTTGCATGTGAACCCCCAGTTGTTCCAGACCTGTTTGTTGAAAATACTATTTTTTCACCATAGGAATCTTTCAATTGTCTTGGCACCTTTGCCAAAAATTCCAATGGCCATAGATATATAGGTTTATTTCTGGGATTATAATTCTATTCCTTTGATCCATATTTCTGTTGTTATGCCAGTATCACATTGTTGAGATTTTGATTGGGATTGCTTACAATCTGTAGTGAGTTTGGGAAAATATTGCCATCTTAACAATAAGTCTTCTAATTCATAAATGTAGATTTATGGGTAGTCTTCACATTTATGTCATTGTTCTTTACTCTCTTCTTGAAGTGCTATTTTATTTTATTTTATTTTATTTGCAGTGATGGAGATCAAACCACTCTACCACTAGGCAGAATTCCAGCTCTCAGTGATACTTTCTAATTTTCAGTTTGAGTTCTAAGATGAGTCTTTTGTAAACAGCAGCATATAGCTGAATCAAAATTTAAAATACATTTTGCCAGCCTCTACTTTCTGCTTGGAGAGTTAAATTCATTTTTATTTAAGTTAATTAATGACAAGGAGAAGCTTACTTCTGCCATTTTCCTCTATGTCTCATATTTTTTCCTTGTTCCTCATTCCCTCAATTAATGCCCTCTTTCATTCTTGATTGATTAGTTATAATATACCATTTGGAATCCCTTCTATTTATATACACACCCACATATATGAGTTTTTAGGTATTTTCTTAGTGGTTACCATGGGATTATAACTAACATCCTTAATTTATAACAAAATAGTTTGACTTTATACCAAATTAGCTTTAATAGCATGCAAATATTCTGCTCCTCTACAGCTCTCTATATTGTTGTTTTCAATAATTATATCTTACACATTGCATATCCATTAACATAGATTTATGCTTGTTTTTTGGGGGATTGCTTTGGGAGTGGATTGCAAAACAACCAATGAAAACCCCATGAGGGTCACTATGAGTTGGACATGACTTGATAGCACCTATCAACAACAATATAATATAATGGGTTTCACTATGACATTTTTGTAATTTGTATCACATTCGTTCAATTGTATCATGTACTTTGCTCTTATTCATGCCCTCATTTCCCAAACATTTTTGCTCCCTACTTCCTGTTATTCCTTTCCCGGCCAAATAGACCTCCTTATACTTTCAAGTCACACACACACACACACACACACACACACACACACATGCACGCACGCGCGCACACAAACACACACATTTTTAAATCCAGATTCTACATCTGAGAAACAGCGTGCAGTATTTATCTTTCTGAGTCTGGCTTATTTTGCTTAAGTTGATGTTCCCTAGCTCCATCTATTTTCCTGCAAATGACATCATTTTGTTCTTTATGGCTGAATAAAACTCCATTGTGTATATTTATTAGATTTTCTTTTTTCATTCATCTGGAGGAACATCCAGGCGATTCCTTATGTTGGCTATGTGAACAGTGCTGCAATGAACGTGAATGTATTGGTGTCTCCGTGGTGTGTTGACTTGGATTCCTTTGAGTACACACCCAAGAGCAGTGTGGTTCTAGTTCTAGTTTTCAGAGGCACCTCATACTGATTTCCATAGTGGCTATACCGGTTGACATTCCCACCAGCAGGGTAAAAGGCTCCTTTCCCCGCAATCCTCGCCTAGCATGTGTTATTTTGTTGATGTTAGCAATTCTGACTGGGTAGGATGGACTCTCAACTTAGTTTTGATTTGCATTTCCCTGCTGGCTAAGGATGTGAATTTTTTTCACATGTGTATTAGCCATTTGTACTTCTTTTGAGAGCCATCTGTTCAATTCACTTGCCCATTTGTTAATCGGATTATCATTTTTTTGGTGTTTAATTTCTTGAGTTCTTTATATATTCTGGATATTAGTCTCAGGTCAGATGAGTAAATTGGCAAAGATTTTCTCCCATTCTGTGGACCCTTTTTTTGCTCTATTGTTTTCTTTGTTGTGAAGAAGCTTTTGAATTTCATGCAATCCCATTTGTCAATTCTTGCTATTATTTCCTGGGCTATGGGGGTACTTTTATACAGCTCTTGTCTATGCCTACACTTTGAAGTATTTTCCTGTAGCAGTTTCAAAGTCTCATGTTTTATATTAAGATCTCTAGTCCATTTTGAGTTGATTTTTGTACAGAGCGAACCATAGGGGTCTAGTTTCATTTTCTACATGTGGCTATCCAATTTTCCCAGCACCATTTGTTGAAGAAGCTTTGTTTTCTGCATGGTATATTTTGGCAACTTCTTGAAAATCATGTGGTTATAGCTACATGGTTTTTTTTGTTGTTGTTGTTGTTTTTCCTGGGTCCTCTATTCTGTTCCATTGTTCTACCTGTTTGTTTTTGTGCCAGTACTATGGGTTTTTTGCTGTTACTGTGACTCTGTAATATAATTTGAAACCAAATATTATGATACTTTCAGCATTGCTCTTTCTGCTCAGGAATGCTTTGGCAATTTGGGGTCTTCTGTGTTTCCATATAAACTTTTGGATTGTGTTTCCTATTTCCATGAAGAATATTGTTGGAGTTTTATGTTGAATCTATAGCTTGCTTTCAGTATTGTTGCTGTTACTAGGTGCTGTGGAGTCAGGTCTGACTCATAGAGACCCTTACAGGGTTTTCAATGGCTGACTGTTTCAGGATTGTTTTCAGGAGTGGACTGCCACATCCTTCTCTAATTTTCGACGTGCTCGGGATCGAACTCGGCTACTCAGAAAGTGTGGAACAGCACTTTACCAAGTGAGATAAACCCCAGCCCTTCAGGAGTACAGCCATTTTCAAAATATTAAGTCTGCCAATCCAGGAGCATGAGCAGTCCTATCATCCAAATAAACTCTTTAGTCAGACTTTCTCTTTTCTTTGACAGGACTTCTAAATCATCAGTGGCTTAGAGAAGCAGAGTTTCCTCAGAAATCCAGACAATTATATGCCATAATTGCAGAATATGGTTCATGGCTAAATAATTACCAGGTAACATTTCATTAAGTTTTTTGCTGCCTGCCACTCATTTAAAATTTAATATGCTACAAGGTGAGTCCAGCTTCCAGTATATTATCTGAATTTTGTGGGAGAATATCTCACAGAAATAATGTAGGAAATGGAGTTCTGTTAAGTGGCTTTTTGGCTAAGAAATCCTAACAGTTCTCCACAGCCTCTAATCCCTGCAGGCACTCCAAGAGAAGCTCCAGAGGAAGGGACAAAGGCCGATGAGTCTTCATTGTTGCCCTTCCTGACACCCTGGTTGGCATCATCCCCTCCTTCACCCTGACACTAGTTAAATCTCAGTGGACTTAGGTGGAAGCTATCATTGAATGTCTCCCTCCTGGTCGCCCCCACTCCCATGTGCACCTCACAACATTCCAGGCAGAGCCTTGTCTATTCTATGCTGAGGCCTGGGAAACTAACAGATGGAGAATGAAGAAGCTATGGCCGGTCACCATTGCTCCGTGGGAGCAACATCCACACTAATGGCCTTGTGTCTACCCCCACCGCTGGCCTGTGAACAAAGGAGGGCTCCACCCAGTGACCTTGGACCTGCACACACCAAGCCCTTTTCCCTGAGGGCCTCAGAAATCCTCTTGTTCCCGGTGCCCCCAGGAATTGCTCATTCCAGAGTGTCCTGCCACACGGAGGGAAGATGTCCACAGCACTCCAGGCCAGGAAGAAGCATTCCCCTGAGGTTCACAGGTTACTACCTGCAACCACTTCACCTTTTAGAGACCCTGCTCCCTCTGCGCACACTGAGATCTCTAAGCCTCCGGTCCTGAGCAAAGGCACAGCCACATGGAAGCCCATGGGGAGAGTCAGCCCAAGACAACCCCTACAACAGAGAACTAGGAGGCCCAGGCCCTAGGAGCCAGGCCTGGATCGTTAGGTGATCCCAAGAAAACAGAGAGGACCAATGGAGTGGCTCCCATTATTGCCTGTTTGTGACTGGCCCTCACTGTGAGGGTGAATTTGATGTGTCACCTTGACTAGGCCACTTTGCCTAGATACTTGGTAGAACAACAACACAGATGTTGCTGTGAAAGTATTTTTTTAAGATATGATTAATGTTTAAGTCAGTAGACTGAGTAAAGGAGACTGCCCTTCACAATGTGGGTAGGCTGCATCCAATCAGGGGAAAGTCTTAAGAGGAAAAACTTGAGTCCTTTAGCCAGGCTGCATGCACATTTGAGCTATATCATCACCTCTTCCCTAGCTCTCCTGCCTGTCTTCCCTGACAACCTCAGCCTTGCCAGGCCCCACAACTGCATCAACAAATTCCTTAAAATAAAACTACTGGAATAAATATAGATAGATAAATAGATATAGATAGATAGATAGATAGATAGATAGATAGATAGATAGATAGTTGTTGTTAGGTGCCATCGAGTTGGGTCTGACTCGTAGCAACCCCGTGTACAACAAACAAAACATTCCCTGACACTGTGCCCATGCCTGGCACCGTGTCAGTGCTTCTGTGGTATTCATAGGGTTTTCAATGGCTGATGATTTTGGGATTGTTTTAGGAGTGGGCTGCCAGGTCCTTCTCTCATTTTTGTGGTGCTGGGGATTGAGAGAGAGCTCAGAGTAGCACTCTGAGAGGGGCCACAGAGAGCTCAGAGTAGCACTATACTGATGGAACTAAACCCCAGCCCCATATATGTTGTTATTGTTGTTGTTAGGTGCCATCGAGTCGGTATCCGACTCATAGCGACCCTCATAGGGTTTTCAATGGCGACTGTATCGGGATTGCTTTGGGAGTGGATTGCCAGGCCCTTCTCCCATTTTTGCGGTGCTGGGAATTGGACTCGAGACCTCAGAGACTGCAGCGCAGTGCTCTACCAACTGAGCTAAATCCCAGCCCGCCCCATATATATAATATATATATATATATATATATATTATGTAGTATGTATATTATATATATATTACATATAACATATATATGTATGTATATGTATATATGTGTATATATATATATGTATATACACACATATACACACCTGTGTGTGTATATACATATATATATAAAGATTGGTTCTGTTTCTCTGTAGTACCTTATCTAATATGCTCATAAATTTCTCTGGAATGCCCCACCAGGGCCTGAACATTGGGTGATTTCTCTGTTCCCCTGATTCTGCCCTAGATCCTAATAGAAGTGGCTCCTTTCTGACATTCCAGCCCAGCTCAAATCCCTCTTAATAGATTTTCTGTGTCCCCCCAGACTATCTGGGATAACATTCAGGGGAAAGACTTCCTCATGTCACTTCTACCTTATCCTAGACACTCATTGATTTCTTTAGCAGCTCTCCTTCCCTCTTCCCCTCCTACTAAATATAATGAGCAGGAAGCCTAGAACAGTATCCAGGCCCACAGAGGCTCAATGAGCATCAACGTGAATGACTAACTTTAGTGTTATCTGTCCCATTTCCAAAGAGCAGCCACCTCCACCTCCACAAAAAAAAAAAAAAGAAAGAAAGAAAAGAAAAAGAAAAGAAAAGAAAAGAAACACCTATCACTATTTCTAAGAACATTACTTTTCTTGAGATTGAGGTTTAGCGACATCATTTCCTTTGTGACCAGTGGTGGGATGGTTTGTACACAGACAAAAGCTCTGTCAGAATCCACTGGACAGTGTGACTTATTTCTAGATGAGCCCTTTATAGACCCCAAGCTACATGTGGTAGACGTTCTTTTATGGCTTGTTTTGTTTTGTTTAACAGCAATAGATTTAAAGCACACCCTCTTCTTAGATGTTATTTTATAACAGCATTTTATGGCTAATAGTCTAGTGAGTGACAGATTCAGTGAATGAATATTTCTGAAAATTTGAATTATTTCTAATTTTTCAATATTATAAACATAATCCTCTTTGTGGCTAAATTTCTTCAACCATACTTGATTACTTACTTAGTATATATAAAAGAAGGATAAAGATACAAAAAATGATCATAATTTTGAGGGCTTTTTAAAACATTGATATAACTTTTCAAAGCTTTTTCTCCACCACAGAGAACAGGATAATAAGAGTAACTAACATAGAAAGAAATCCTGAGCATGTTAAATACGTATTTCTCTTTATCCTCAAAATGACCCTTTAATAAGCATATTACTAACTCCACATATAGATTAGGAAGTTGGATCAGAGCAATGAGGTGCAGCAGCCTGAGGCTGCTCAGCTACAAATCCTGAAGCTGAAATCCAAACCCAGACTTTGCTAGCCTGGACCTGGCATCCACTCCCTGCTATACACTGAGGACACTGTGTATTGTCACACACAGCTTCAGTGACCATAGACTCACTATCATAATGAAGAGTTTAAAATCAATGATCTCAAATTTCTTGCTCCAGCATTTAATTCTTTGCATCTGAAGTCCTATATCAAGCAGCAAGCTTAATTATTTACCCAGGGGCACAGACTGCAGCCATTATTATTGTCTACTATTCACCTGGAAGTTAGATGATTTAAAACTAGTGTCTTAATGGGTTTTGCTGAGCAAAAAAATTTAATGGCCATGTGACTATATTATACCTCACTGAATTTGTCCCAGCTAAATTACTAGAGCCATGTTCTAAGGCAGAAAATGCTGGGTGGTGGTCAACATAACATTAAAAAAAATGCAAAGGAAGCTGTGACTCTGTCGTGACTATTTCTTGCCTACAGCTACCTGCCCTCTTCATACCTCAAGAAATTGTAAATCATTCACCTGCTCAACTGGCTGCAACTACAGTCTCCCACAGTTGTTGTTCTTGTTAGGTGCCGTGGAGTTGTGTCTGACTCATGGCAGCCCTCATAGGGTTTTCAATGGCTGATCATTTTTTCGGGATTGCCTCAGGAGTGGATTGCCATGTCCTTCTCCCAGTTTTGCAGTGCTGGGAATTGAACCCAAGACCTCAGAGACTGCAGAGCAGAACTCTATCAACCAAGCTAAATCCCAACCTTCTCCCATGCTTAGGACGAGAGTATTGCTGAGGGATTCCAAACTAGTCACAAAATAGCCTCTATAATACTTCTGATCTTTCTTTTCTTTTTTTTTTTTTTCTTTTTTAACACTGTGAAGTCTGAGACTTTTGATTAACTCCCCCATCCCCACAGTTTGGTTATTCAGATACTCAGAAATAAATGTGCACTCCATAGCTAATAGTCTCTAGGAATTTAAAGCACACATATGTTCCAACCCTGTCCTTCTCAGCATTATCTTCCTTTCCCAACCTTTATTTCCTCTTCACTTTTTTGTTCCCACTTGTTTTATTGTGATATATTTATAGTGATATAGAAAATATATGTGAAAATGCTCTTGGGAACAGGGCAAAATGGAAATGTTTCAAAAAGTTTGTGGTGTTACTGTTCAAGGAACTCTCAAATTCATTTATCAGAAAATTAATTAAAGAAACTTTTCTTTAGACGAGAACAGAAAAAAAAGATACAAATTGAAAACCCTGTCCCTACTGACTGGGAACGCACTCAAGCTAAAACTGAAAAGCTAAATAGGAGCCTCTATTCAGCAATAATAAGCTCCCAAATCTCCACATCCCCATCACAAGAAAAACGTTGAGGGCAGCCTATAAGAAATTAAACTGCTAAGGGAAAAAAAAAAAAAAAAAGGTGATTTTTTCCTATGTCCACACTGGGTTCCATTCTGAAAGCATCATCACACATTACC
Source organism: Pedetes capensis (assembly GCA_007922755.1). Lineage (NCBI taxonomy): Eukaryota > Metazoa > Chordata > Mammalia > Rodentia > Pedetidae > Pedetes > Pedetes capensis. The sequence goes on along the minus strand of VMDO01002588.1, from coordinate 118,286 downwards.
CAGCAGGGCCTGTAAAACGCCTTTCCCTGAATTGTATGATCTGGGGCAAAGCCAATTAATAAGAACGGAGATTCTCTGAAACTGGAAGGCAGATTAGTCAGCAGTAGGAGGTGAAGCACTATTTCCTAGATAACTCTGTGTGTGTGTGTGTGTGTGTGTGTGTTCAAAAGGCAACTCTACTTGAATGACAGGATGATCTTTCTCTTTCACCCCCCCTCCATCTCTCATTTATTTTTATCTATTTATTTATTTATAAACAGGCCAGACTACGCATGCCTACAGAGCAGCTGGAGCTGTTAAAGTGAGTGAGATTTTCTGCCACCTACCACTCTATGGTGTGGTTCCAAATGCTAAAATATTTTTGTCAAATGATAAAACTAAAATTACTTTCCATAATATTATGCCTTTCTTCTCCATGCCAGTCAAGAGCACATTCTCCTGGTCATTTCCTCCTGTCTACCATAAAAAGGCAGATCTACTTAAAATAGTATATATAACCAGGCATGGGGCACGCACCTGCAATCTCAGCACTCAGGAGATGGGCAGGAGGCTCACAAGTTCAAGACCATCCCGGGCTATAAAGTGACACCCTGTCTTCAAAATAAATAAATGAATACATACATACATACGTATGTACATAAATGAATACATAAATCAACAGTATATATGCATAAGTGAAGGCGGGCTTTTTCCTTCTCCTGATAAATTTGAATAAAACCAAACATACTGTTTTTAAATTAAAGATGGTATGTAGGGATTGATTGGCTTCTGACCCATCAGTCCTTTCCCTTCCCCCTGCCTTTCTATCTCCGTATAGGCGCAGATGATGCTAGGAATGATGTCAGTTAATATTAATCTTGGTGACTTTGGAGATGAAATTTTGGGGAATTTTTTTCCTTATACTTTTCTGTACCTCTTCACTTTTTCTTTATAGTAAGCATTTTTTTATTACTTTGGGAAATAACTTGCCTGTTTATATATTTCTACTTCTACAGATCATTCCTTAAGGAAATACTCTATGTGATTTTCATATTATTTATGATCATAGAAAATGGAAAGGAACCTAGATGAGAAAAATAAGCCAATTGTTAAATGTGTTCGCCTGTACATATAATGGGGAATTATGAAGTTATTAAAATCATCCTAAAATATATGTAATGATTTAAAAGGATTGGGGATGGATACACAATGGGAAACATGATATTTATTTTGTTATTGATTTTTTACATGGAATAAAAATTATTATAAACATGCCAAAATTTAACCGCTTATTCTTTAAAACATTTGTATTTTCCCAATTTTGAACATGCATTGTTTTTTAAAAATTGGGCAAAAAATATTAGGCAGGTGTTCAACATAAATAAATACCTGGTCAGTTGACATTTTCTTATTCTTTCTATGAATAATTTTTAAACTGCAGAAGTAGTATAATGGAGTTTGGATTGTACCTCAATTGAGGAGCATTTGCCTGATATATATGAGGCCCTGAGTTCGATACCAAGCATCCAGAGAGAGAGAAAGAGAGAGGGAGAGAGAGAAAGATAGAGAGAGGGCGAGAGCCAGCATGAGCGACTTGGGAGTGGTGGTGCACAGCTGTAATTCTAGAATTTGGGAGGCAGAGACAGGAGGATCGCCATAAATTTAAGTCCAGTCAGGGTTATATAATGAGTTCAGGCAGCTAGGGCTGCATAGTGAGACTCTGTCTTGAAAAACAAACAAACAAACAAACAAATGACTTTTAAAACAAAAAAGGAGCAGAATGAAGTCTTGGAAAGGAAATCTTACACTCAAGCTGAAAATGCAGCAACAGGCAGCTGCCCTTGCCCCAGGGTGAAAACCACTGTTCTGTATTGCATTTGAAGTGCAAGGTGTCCCACCATGAAGAAGGTGACATTTGGGATGTAGGATTCCCAGGGGGAGGTCTCCCAGCCGAGGCGAGTGAGTGGCGGTGCCTGCTCCGCTCCCCTCGTGGACTTTGCTCCTGGAGGCCTGGGTCGGATGCGCGTCACCCACCCCCACCCCCACCCCCATCCCGCCCAGCGCCGGGGAGAGCAGGCCATCCACCCCTCTCTCACCTGTGCTCCTCCCTGCAGGAAGGAAAGCCAGACTTTGGAGAACAACTTCCGTGAGATTCTGATTTTAATTGAGCAGATCGATGCTCTGAAGGCCCTGCTGAGGGACATGAAGGATGGCAAGCACAACTCCAGCTGGACGGCCCCCGGGGAGGCCGCGCGGGATCAGAACAGCACCTCCGAGGAGGTGAGGTGCCGGATGAGGCCTGGGGCTGGCGGGAAGGGGCGGGGGGAGGTGAGGGAGGCCTTCGGTGGGTGCTGATCCCTTCCTCCTTTGCGCCTAGCGCTGGGCTTGTGTCCCCCTTGAAATTCCTCTGACCCTGGAAACCCGCTTCTGCAGCGCTGCTGTGTCTCAGAGTGTACAGTGTACACAATATCACATTTCCCACCAAAACGAATCACTGCTTCTGCTTCATTTTCCAGCAAAACAAAACAGCATCACCAATGGAAGGTCACTTAGAAACGGCAGTCTCTGTGCGTTCACACACCGGCATGGGACTAGCAGAGGTTTTCACCCCGACCAGGAGCCAGGCCCTGGGTCTAATCCACACCAGAGTGAGATAAAAGGGAGGCGAACCTCATCATTTCCCTCTGCTTCTCTTCAACTGCCCCAGCACTGCCTTCCTCCTCCTCTTCCATGTCTATGGTTTGGGATGCCCAGAACTCTGACCCTAACCTCCCACTGCCTTCTGGACCTCCTTCTGTCCTTCTCCTTGGGATGAAAAGTTAGTGACAGATCAACCTGTTGCGCCTGGGCAGGAGACTTGCTTATTTTAGAATAAGGGCGCCCCTCACAACCCATGCTAACTCAAGTGAATGAAATATTTCTAACATGAATAATCATCTGGTCTTTTACAAACTGCCCGATTTCCCGGCACCTACAGCATGTTGAGGTCTTTATTGCCAAATATAGGCCACCAAAGCTGGGACACAGCAGCTTATTTGGCACAAGTCCATCTCACGCCTCAGCAGAAAAGCACCAGGGCACAGTAGTTAGGACTTTGGCAGGGGCCCCACCTGACTGTATGTCCCAGGGTGAGGCTGCCGTTCCTGCATATTTCTGAGAGGGGCCCCTCCCACAGTGCTGTGGAGAGAGGACATTCCAAATCTCTGCACAGTGCCTGGCTCAGACAGCAGTGGAGCAACTGCCCAAAGTATTATTATTTTGCAGATTAGATAGGGTTTAGGTCCAAGTCACTAAAGCAAATGGTCAAAAATGCAAGCAATTGGCAGAGATTGTTACCAGAAAATTATTTTTGCCATTTTTACAGGAAGTGTCAAAGCTGGTACAGTATGTACTTAGAAAATTGAGAGGAGACCAAGTGCAAAGGGCAGACTACGCCCTGAAGTCGGCGGGTAAGTACAGAAAAAATGCAAAGATGCCTGTAAAAAGAAATGTTAAAGGAACACTACAAGATGGCTTAAGTGTCTTTATTATGAAAACACATTTATCCATACAGTAACCTGAAGGGGGTGAAAATAATGACTCTGTATAGTAAAGAAGAGATTAGGAATAGTTGTTATTGATTGCTTTCTGAATGCAAACGTCAGGGGCACAAACACTATGCAACTTTGCAACTTCATTAGTATGGACCACAGTGGAACCTGAAATGCCACAAGGAAGTTGAGGAACATAGAAATATTTCAAGCATAGCAAACAGGACAACATCCTATGTTGTTATATACTAAAATCACTTACAGGGCTAGGGTATAGCTCAGTTGATAGAGTGCTGTTCCACTCTCTGATGGACCCAGGATCAATCACCAACACTGCAAAAATGGGAGAGGGACATGGCAATCTACTCCTGAAGCAATCTCGAGACAATCAGCCATTGAAAGCCCTATGAAGGTCGCTATGACTTGGACCCAACTACTAGGCACATAACAGCAACAAAATTACTTGTACATAACAATGAATCTAAACCCACTGTTAGTGATTAAATGCCATTTACAAAGTAATGCTCTAATATCTTCTGATTCAAATTAATTCTTAAGACCTTAGGCTATGAATCATGAACCTTAATCATCTATACAATGCCCTGCCTGGACTAGTGTGTGAGAAATAGATGTTTAGCGAGCAATGGAGAAGAAGAGTGGGGAGGGAAGGACAGTATGACAGATAATATAGATGAAGAGGACTAATTTCTGCCAAGATGTAAATTACCAAAAATCACTGAAGAAAAAGTGGTTACCCTACACTTAGTAGAGAAATTGAATATGCACTTAAACTCCTTTTAGAAAGAAAACTCTAGGACTGGGATATGGCTCAGTGGTAGAGCACTTACCTAGTTTGATCCACAGCACTACAATAATAATAATAATGATAATATAAATGAAATGAAAAAGAAAACTAAGCTTAAATGGTTTTGCTTGTTTTTGTCATCATATAATGTCCTTCAATAAAATATTACCAAATCAAATCCAGGAATCCATAAGAATTATGACATAGCAATACTAAATGGGGTTTCTCCTAGGACTACAGGGCTGGTTTGGTTTACTACATCAACAGATTGAAAAATCTGGTCATCAGGTCATCAAATTAGATCCCCCAGAGCCATTTAACAAAATTCAACCCATTTATGATAAAAAAAAAACTCTCAACAAACTTAAAAGAGATTTCCTGCCATCTAATAAAGGACACCTACAAAATTCTTTCAGCAAATTTCCTTTCACTTACTTGTGAAAAACTGAATGATTTCCCCCCTAGGATCAGATACAAATAAATGATGTCTACTCCCACAATCCCTATTCAACACTGCAGTAGAAGTTCTAGCCAATAAGCTAAGACAAGAAACAAACAAACAAAAAAAAAAAAAAAAAAAAAAAAAAAAAAAAAAAAAAAAAAAAAAAAAAAAAAAAAAAAAAAAAAAAAAAAAAAAAAAAAAAAAAAAAAAAAAAAAAAAAAAAAAAAAAAAAAAAAAAAAAAAAAAAAAAAAAAAAAAAAAAAAAGAGGGGAGAAAGAAAGAAAAAGAGAAAAAGAGGAAGATAAAATTTAATAATACTGCTATTCACAATAACAGTAAAATATATGAAATATTTAGCTGTGAGTCTAACAAAGTATGTGTGGGATCTGTGTGGAAAAAAACTAAAAACACTAATAAAAGTAATAAAAGAAGACTTACATACATGGGCAAATATACCATGTTAATGGATTAGAAGACTAAATACTGTTAAGATTCCAACATTCCCCAATTAGTCTATTGGTTCAATGCAATCCTAAACAAAATCTCAGCAGGATGGTTTATAGAAATGAACAAGCTGTGTCTAAAATGTATTTGAGGCCAAGGATGTAGTTTTGCAGCATGTGCAAAGCCCTGGGTTCAATCTCCAGTACCACAATAAATAAATACATACATACATAAGTGAATAAGTGTGTGTAAATAAAATGTGTATGCAAATAGCCAAATCAGTTTGAAAAAGAACAAAGTTAGAACTTACATTACCTAATTTTAAGTCTTACTATAAAATTACAGTACTCAAGAGATTGTGGTTTTGGTGAAATCAGTTGGACAACATATCAAGCTAAGACATAGTTCACATATACATGGTGAATTGATTTTTGACATAGCAAGGAAGTCAAATTAGTGGTGCTGGAACAAGCGGGCATTCATTTGCAAAATAAACCTTGATACCAGCTCATATTTTACAAAAACGAACCTCCAATTGAGTTGTAGTCTTAAATGCAAGGCTTAAAGTTATAAAACTTCTAGAAGAAAAAGTAAGAGAAAATATTTTTGACCTTGAATTAGCCAAAGATTTAATAAATATAGCATCAAAATGTGATCTGTAAAAGGAAATGAATGGAAACCATGAAAAAATCCTCAAGATTGTTATTCTTTAGCGAAATGCAAATTAAAGCCACAATAATATACCACTACACACCTATTAGAACGGTAATCAAACAGACACTGACCATGCCAAGTGCCATCCACAATGAGAAGCAACTGGAGCTACTGGGGCTAGCAGCAGGTGAGAATGTAATGTGGTACATTTTGGAAAACAGACTGAATTTCTTATGAAGTTCAATATAACACCTTATAACCCAACCATCCCACCTCTAGGTATTTACCTAAAAGAAATTAAAACTTACGTTCACATCAAAACCTGCACGATACTGCTGGGGTGTAGCTCAGTGCTACAGTGCTGGCCTTGCTTGCCCAAGGGCCTGGGTTTGATCTCCAGTGCCACAAAAGGAGAACAAATAAAACACAAAAAAGAACAAATAAAACACACAAAAAACAGGAGAACAATAAACCTGTCATGAGAATGTCTATAGCAGCTGTCTTTATCAGCACCAAAATCGGAAATAATTCAAATGTGCATTAATGAACAACTATGATATATCCATAAGATGGAAAATTACTCAGCAGGCAACAAAAAGGAATGAACTATTGATACTAATTACTACACCTACAAATCTCAACTGCATTGCACTGGATGAAAGTAACCATATGTGAAAGGGTTTATACTGTGATTAAATACAGAGGGAAAACATGTGGCATGTCCAGAATAGGTAAATTTACAGGGTTAGATTAGGGATTGTCTAGGTCTGAGATAGGAGGTTGGGAGAAATGGGGAGGACTGCTAATTGCTCTGGCTTTCTTTCTGGACTGACTAATCATTCTAAATTAGCTGTGCTGTTCAGAGTGTGGCCTGCACAACTCTGAACCTATTAAGAAAGCACAGAATTGTACACTTTGTTTGTTTGTTTGTTTGTTTATTGTAGTACTGAGGGGTTCAAACCCAGGGCCTCATGCATGCTTTGAAACTGTTCTCCCATTGAGCTGCACCGCTAACCCAATTTTTACTTGCTTTTTTGAGACAGGATCTTGCTAGATTATGCAGGCTGCCTCTGGCCTCGAGCTTGCAATCCTCCTGCCTCTGCCTCCTGAATTTCTGGGATTACGGGCATGTGCCACAGCACCTGGCTTGAATAGTGCACTTTAAATGGGTGAATAATAGGGTATGTGAATTATATCTCAATAAAGCTGATTTAAAAATAACCAAATGAATGGAAAAAATTACTAAATATGGATTGTTTTTACTTCACAATCTTAACAATTTAAAATTTTTTGAAATGATTATGGGAGGGCATCAGTCCTTATATTGGCATTCTTTCATTATAAAGTGAAAGAATGTTTCCTGTCTAGTTAGTCAAGCCAGTAGAAATATTAAGTGATTGAGCAGATAGTATTAGTCTTCTAAAACAAGGTGTGCATAGAGTTGCCAGATAAAATAAAGGATGCCTAGTTAAATTTGAATTTTAGACAAATAGTAAATAATTTTTGTTGTTGTTGTTGTTAGATGCCGTCGAGTCGGTATCCGACTCATAGTGTCCCTCATAGGGTTTTCAATGGCTGAGTATTTCGGGATTGCCTTGGGAGTGGATTGCCAGGTCCTTCTCCCATTTTTGCGGTACTGGGAATTGAACTCGGGACCTCAGAGACTGCAGCACAGTGCTCTACCAACTGAGCTAAACCCCAGCCCCCACATTTAAATAGGATTTTTATATTTCTACTTGTTGAATGTGGCAATCCTAGGTACACATTTACTATTTCAAATTGTGCTATCTTTGAAAAAGACTGGTAATCAGGTATCTGGGCATGCAAATGTACTTTTAATGTTATGTTGTGTTGCTCAAATGAAATTTAAGAAAGTGATTTGCCTTTTTAATTTCACATATAAACTGAGGTAACCAAAAGGACAATATTTGTTGGGTATATTTTACATTTCTTTGATTAGAATTGAAGTTCCCACAAAACATTAAAGGTCCATGAATCTGTGTAATTGCTATTATGAATATAACTTGAAAGACATTTATGACATTGTTGGTTTTCTGTTGTTTTTGTTTTTGAGTGAATGGGACCAACAGGAAGTCTCATTTATCACATGGGCTGTTAAAATATGGAGTGCCTTATATTCTTTTGGATAGTAAATAGAACCCACATGTTATTTGCATCTTTAATTCAATTGCTCCAGAATTAAATTTTTATCACAAATCAGTTTCAGAAACTACAAAAAGTAAACATAATGTTCTCAAAATAATAACATTTCTGTCATAACTGAAACTGTCACACTTTTCCTACCAATTCCTGAGCATGAGTTTTACCTTGTTTATAATTTTTCGAGAAACAATTTTCTAAGAATATCATTAAAACCCAAATGATATGTTTTGATTCGTGCATGTAATTTTTTTATTTTAAAAGTTATTTTATAATTTTAGGAGCCTCTGTTATTGAAGCAGGAACTTCAGAAAGTTATAAAAATAATAAGGCAAAACTTTATTGGCATGGGATAGGATTCCTCAACTACGAGATGCCTCCAGATATTATTCTTCAGGTAAAAGTGAAATTTAGAATAATTCACTTCTATTGTAGGATTTTGTTATTATTTATCATGAAAATATTAGTGTTTAAAATGGAGGCAATATGAGAGTATACACACTTGTTCCAGAACCTGAAATCCCCTTACATTTTTATAATCATGCATGAATAATTTCTTATTTTATGCTTTCTTATGTGTAAACTATGATCAATAATTATTATTTATTATTCAAAGATCAGCAAACTAGACTTTTTACTTGTCAGAACATATACATTCCATATGTTCTATTTAAGTTCCTTCTGTGGCCTCACTTTTCCATTGAAAACTTCAATTATTCAACAACAAACATTTGTTGAAAGTATTAATACCGTGTTAAGTACTACTCAGGCCACACATTCTTATGACAGGAGAAAATTCCAAATAAGACTTCTGATTAATCTTTTAGTATAATTCCAAAGGAAATATATATGAACTGACAGTAGGGCACCTCTTAACTATGATCCACACATCTGAACTTGGTTTCAAATTAGAAGCACCTTCAGGGACAAACCCACAATCTCATACCATGCTGTAGTTTAGAGCTAGAAAGTGAATGACTTCATTTTTTCTTTTTTACCATCAAGACCAACATCACCATTATTATCACCACCACCATCATTATCATCTCCCCATCACCTCCACCATCACCGTCACCTCCACCATCACCACTACTACTGTCACCTCCACCATCACCACCATTGCTCAGTCACTATCATCACCATTACCTCCACCGCCGTCACTCCCACTGGTAATGTTATTGCCACCATCCTCACCACCACCACCATCACTGGCATCACGATCACCATCAGCACCAGCACCACTCACACCCTCTCCTTGCCTTCCAGCTGCTCACTCTAGTTAGAGCAATGAAGGTTACCATGCTCCTGTGATAAAGGTCTCTGATGGATAAAAGCATAAAGTGCTCTAGAACAACCACACGGCAAGGTGTTTTGGAAGTTTCCCTTATTGATACATATCCAGAACAATGCCTTTATACTCCAGGCATAAGAGGGATCACCCTCAATGGTGATTAGCTGGCCACTTATAGGGGTGGATTTACATTCCTAGAGAAGGGATTAATTCAGTGCTTTCTTTCTAGCCAGATGTCCACCCTGGAAAGTGCTGGGCCTTTCCAGGTTCCCAGGGTCATATCCTAATCAGGCTTGCAAGGAAGATCATACCAATGGCGGTCACCATGGAGCATATCTCAGAGAAGGTGTCACCCTCAGGAAACACCTCCAGCGCACCCAAGGAATTTTCCGTCTATGTGAGACTCTGTCTACATCTGTCATCCACACTGGGTTATGATAGAATGTGGTTGGCTAAGAATTAGGGGCTGGACTCTCACCTTAATTGTGCAGCTAACTAGTTGTATACCTTCCTGGGCTTTCCTCTTTTATCTACAAGTGAGAGGGTTGGAGCAGTTGATTTCTATTGCTTAATTTTTTTACTTCTATAAAAGTATTACATGAACAGCTAAAAAGTTAGCTGTTTCCATAAACTTTATAATGCACTATCCTGTGTCTCTCTGTCACCAATTCCTATTAACCTGAAGTTTCCACTTGCAACAGTTTTAACTGTTTATTTGGGTACTTGCTGCCACATTTGCTTTTAACTTTTTTCTCTTTCTTTCTTTTCCTTTCCCTCCCTCCCTCCCTTTCTCTCTCACTCTCTTTCTTTCTTTCTTTCTTTCTTTCTTCCTTTCTTCCTTTCTTTCCCTCCCTCTCTCTGTCTCCCTCCCTCCCTTTCTCTCTCACTCTCTCTTTCTTTTTTCTCTTTTCTTTTCTTTTCTTTTTTCTTTCTTTTCTTTCTTTCCCTCCCTCTCTCTGTCTCCCTCCCCCCTCCCTTCCTTCCTTCTCCTCCTCCTCTCAAAGTACTGGGAGTTAGACTCAGGGCTCATGCTAGGCAAGTGTTCTACCACTGAGCAGCATCTCCAATTTCCCTTTTTATTTTTTTGAGACAGGGTCTTGCTAAGTTATGCAAGCTGCCTCTGGCCTCAAACTCACGAGCCTCTAGGTTCAGCCTCCTGAGCACTGAGATCACAGGTGTATGCCACTATGCCCAGCTTCAGTCGTCCAGTATTTAGTGAGGTGCTAGAGAAATCCTTCAGGAAGGACTCCTTCAGTAATAAAAACTACTTCTCCTGATGTTTCTTCTGTATTAGAGAATTTATGAGCCAAGTGAAATAAAAAAAAAAAAAAAACAGGATCATATAGGAGGTGGAAATAAAATTAACACTCCTGTATTCATGGGCTAATGAAACTATGAGGCTTGATTCATATATATATATGTGTGTGTGTATCTACATGTATATTTACAAATATATACATACATACACACATATACACACACAAACATATACACATACGTATATAGGAAAGTGTGAGTACACAATGTATCCAATTATTTTATGAAAAATTATGTCATAGCTTAATATTAATATTTTCATCATAAAATGATTAAACTAAGCTAGGTATTATAGTAATGAAAAGGTCATTGGTCTGACAAAATTCTATCATGTGATCTCCAGCATTGTTTCTGTCACCAAGGCCATATATTCCAACAACTGAGCCTTCTTCTTTGTTTCCAACTTTTGCATTCCAGTTGCCAGTAATTATCAGTACATCCTGATAGCATGTTCGATTACTTCAGACTGTAGAAGCTGGTAAAATATCTTCCCTATCTTCATTTGTAGCCTTAGTAGTGGGTGTGTAAATGTGAATAATAATAGTCATATTAACTGGCCTTCCTTGTAGGCATATAGATAATATTCTACCACTGACAGCATCGTAATTCAGGACAGATCTTGAGATGTTCTTTTTGGTAATGAATGCAACCCCATTTCTCTTTAATCTAACATTCCTGGCATAGTAGATCATATGATTACCTGATTCAAAATGGCCCATGCCAGTCCATTTTAGCTCACTCATGCCTAGAATACTGATGTTTCTGTGCTCCAATTCTCTTTTGATGATTTTTAATTTTACTAGACTCATCTTATGTACAATCCACATTTCAGTTGTTAATGGATGTTTACAGTTGTTCCTTCTCATTTTGAGTCATGCCACATCAGCAAATGCAATATCCTTTCACAGTACCTCTTCAATCTCTATGTGGAGCAAATAATCCTGGAAGCTAGGTTTTATGAAGAAGAAAGTGACCTTTTGACTGGAGGATGACTCATTAACAACCTGTGTTATGCAGATGACACAACTCTGTTTGCTGAAAGTGAAGAGGATTTGAAACATTTACTGATGAAGATCAAATACAGTCATTAGATCACAGTTGATGCTGGGATTTACTCTACATCTATCTATCTATCTATCTATCTATCTATCTATCTATCTATCTATCTATCAATCTATCTTGTCTATCTTCTCCCTGTCCCTTTCCCCATCGTCTATCTCTTTATGATTTATCTTTCATTCATCTCCCTAGTATATATCTCCTTATCTGTCTTCCTATCATGTCTCTTCTACTGTCTTCCCTTCCCTTCTTTTCCCTTCCCTTCTATTCCCTTCCCTTCCACTCCCTTCCCTTCCCTTCTCGTTCCTTCCCTTCCTTCTCTTGCCTTGCTTTGCCTTCTCTTCTCCTCCCCCTTTCTCTCTTGTATTTTTATTCCATCTATTTTCATCTATCTATGTATCTCTGTCTAGTCACCCCTGTGATTAGCCTCTGGCCTCATTAACCCCGATGTCTGTGCTGGTTGGTGTGCTGCCCAGCTGTGGCTCTAGCATAGCCGCCTGCCCCCGGGGTATGCGCACAGTCTCTGGTGAATTGTTGCTACCTGAACAACGGGGGATCGATATTTACTGATCATCCATTCTTTACAACCTGCATATCTGTTGTTTTCTTTACAGGGAATCACGAAAAAATGTGAAGGAGAAGAAATTTTCCTAGGTCAGTTTGTGTATAATAAAACAGAAACCACTGTTCAAACATTTGAACTCCAGGTAATGAGTGCTTTGGAAAAGGATGGGAAGCTTTTGGCTCCAGCACTGGGAGAGATTTGCTGAGATTGTGCAGGAAAGGGCTGTGTGAGAATAGTTACGACAAAAGCAGGAGCTAAGCAAGGCTTATCACAGCTCAGTTCTTCACTGAGCACTTACGTGGTCTTTAGTGAACGAGCTGGGCAGCTGCAGGAGCCTTTCTCCAAGTCAGACTCATCTTCCTCTGCTATCACTTTTCCTGTGTGTTCAATTCTCAATCCTCTCTCATGCTCTCTGGTCGTTATTATCATTCTTATTTTTCTCGGGTTGTGGATTGAACCACGCTCCCCACGCATGCTGGTTGAGTGCTCTACCTCTGAGCTGTATCTCCAGCCTCTACTAAGTTTGATAGTCACAATCCCATCTTCTTTGGGTAAGGAGGTGGGGGATGATGGCACAATGAGCTGACAGAGGCAGAGAAGGAATCCAGAAGACAAGGGGATATTTAATGTAGGTAAAGGGCTGGAGCTTAGCTCAGGTGTAGAGTGCTGCTCTGTACTACCTGAGGCTCTGGGTTTGATTCCTGCCACCTCAAAAATGGAAAAAGGATCTGGCAGCCCACTCCTGAAACAATCCCGAAACAATCTGTCATTGAAAACCCTATGAATAGCAGAGAAGCACTGACAATAATGCTGGGCATGACACAGTGTCAGTGTTTCATTCTGGTGTACATAGGGTCTCTCTGAGTCGACCTGACTCTCGGCAGAACCTAACAACAACAATGTAGGTAAAACTTCTCTTCATAACTCCATGGGAAAAAAATACCAACTGCTAACTTACATTTTCATCATTTAAATTAATTTAAATACATTGTCATCATTTCTAATTAGCCACAGGCAGTCAGTGAGGGGATGTGGAAAGCATATCATACTATGTAAACAGGCAATATTCATGACACTTTTGGCCAATGATGAGAAAAATCTAAGCCCAAAACAATACATAGCTCTTCAATCCATTGATTTCACATCCAATGTTTCAACTAACCATGAATTGAAAATATTTGAAAAAATTCCATCTGTGCTGAGCATGTATAGGCATCTTTTGTTGCCATGATACTGTAAACAAGACAGTATAGGACCTACCTCCACAGCATTGTCATTGTATCAAGTGTTACAAGTAGTGTAGAAATGATTTAAAGTATGAAGAGGACATGGGTAGGTTCTAAGCAAAGACTATGGTACTTTATATAAGGGATTCATGAATCTTGGTATCAGCAGTGGGTCCTGGAGCCAATCCCCAGCTGATACCAAGGTATAATTGTAAATATTAAGAATGAACGTATTTGACTGCATATTCATATACATTCGGGCTCATATATTTGGCTTTTTGTTGGTTTATTTGTTTGTTTTTGAGTTGGAGTCATGCTGTGTAGCCCAGGCTGGCCTCAAACTCAAGATCCTTCTCAGCCTCCTGTGTGCTGAGGGTATAGGCATGAATCACCGTGACTGGCTTATGCATTTGTTTTTACAGATAACTTCATAGATCTAGTTTTTGTACAACAAACACTCTGTCCCCTTCCCTGTCACAGCAGCAGGGAGCCCTGAGGAGGACACATGAACAATGTCAGGTCCCTGGGAATCCAGACCCCGTACTTTCTTTCTCCCTCTGCACTTTTCTCTTCATGAGCTCTTCCCTTCCTTCCAGTGGCTCATTTTCTTTCCCATTGGACCAGCATTTGAAAATACTTGTGTTGGAGAGGAAAGAAAGCTTTCATGTCCCACCAGATCCGAGTTCACTGGGATTCTTTGAGATGGATTTCCTTACAAGGCATTGACACTGTTCTTTTCTTTATTTCCAGCATAAAGTTTCTGAATCTTTGCTCTGCGTGAAACTTGAAGTCCTCAGCAACTGGGGCCACCCGAAGTATACCTGTTTGTATCGATTCAGGGTCCACGGCACCCCCAGAGATCTCACGTAGAGGATCTGGTGCAGAAGGCTGAGACCCTGTGGTCAGAGCACGCAAGGGTCCTTATTCCCTTAGATTACACGGCACCCCTAGGGGCAGAAAGGGGGGAGCAGGAGGGAAGCCTCAAAGTGGCTCTTACTAGCCAATAACAATTTTTTGTTAATAAAAATATCAAAGGAAATTCATATCCTTGTGGTCATTCAGCATCTAAAGAGGGCTCATACAGGTAGAAGTGTAAGAGGTGTTTTTATGTAGAGGATGGTCTTACTCAACAGTCATCATCACAATATTTATTTAGCTTCCTTCCATACCAAATGTGATGTCCACTGTTACCACTGTTATTAACATTGCTCCAAAGACACCTTTCAATAAAATTAGAGAAGAGACTGATGATTTTTAAATTGAGTGTACAAATTAATGAGGAGTTCTGGCCATGGCTATTTGCACATAGTTTAATGAATTCCCTGAAATACAATAAAATCTCCTTTAAAAATTACAGTTAAAAACTGCTGTAAGTTGGTGGTTACAAAATAACCACATATAAATCAAGATCATCCCTAAATACAAAGGACAACCAGTTAGAGGGTGTAATTTACAAAAGCCATAACAAACATGTTGTTGTTGTTGTTAGGTACCGTCGAGTCGGTATCCGACTCATAGCGACCCTCTGTACAACAGGGGAAACACTATTGTCAGTGCTTCTCTGCTGTTCACAGGGTTTTCAATGGCAGATTGATTTTGGGAGGGGGTTTCCAGGTCCTTCTCCCAAGCCTACAGCTTCTGGTGTTCCCAGGCGGTCTCCCATCCAGGTAGTAACCAGGCCCAACCCTGCTTAGCTTCCGAGATCTGAGATCTGACAGGATCAGATGCCACAGGGCTACAGCTGTAGGCATAACAAACATAATAAGTACCAAGTAAAAGAAGAAAGTAAAATGCCTATCGGAAGAAAATTTCCAAACACCAGCAAATGTCTAAAGATCAATAAATGAAAGAAACATATCCTTGGTAGGAAGACTCAGCGATCAAGATTTCAATTCTCTCTAAACTAATTTATAAATATAACTTGATCTCAATTAAAATTAGGATAAATGATGGTATTTACAGGACACTTATAAGATATCAAAGAATTATTACTAATGGGTTTGGGGGTGTGGCTCAGTGGTAGAGTGCTTGCCTAGCATGGTTGAGGCCCTATGTTGAATCCCCAGCACTGTAAAACAAAAGAATCATTGTTAGAAAATAATTTGTAGGTGTCTATGTACAAATGGCATTGTAATTTTATATAAAAGAAGAATTCTTTCAGGGTGTGGTGATGCATGCCCCTAATTCTAGCATCAGGAGGCTGAGGCAAAAGGATTGTAAATTCAAAGCCAGCCTGTGCTACAAAGACAGACCCTTTCAGAAGGTGGAGAAGGAGTGAGATGCCCAAGCTGACCAAGAGCCTGGAGTTAGCCCGAATGATCCCCTTTATCTTAGGATTCTTTCTTACCGGCACCGCTCCACAAATTCCTTTAAAAGATCACTAGATTAGAATGCTCTGGGCCAGAACAAAGGGATGTAGACATGGGCAATAACTTCCAAGAACTTCCAGACCTCAAGATAACACAAATAGCATACTTTAGCAACTCAAAACCTCACCTTATCTGACTTTCACTGTCTCCATGCCCCCCCTTCCCTGCTTGTAATACACAATAAAAACTTTTACTGTGCAACAAGTGGGGGTCCCAACACTGAACCGCTGCACCAGTGAGGTGTGGTACCTGGAGCTCAAGCTTTAATAAAGGCTCTTTGTTATTGCATGCGACTTCGGACTCCCTGGTGGTATTTGGGGAACTCTAACTTTGGGCACAACATGAGCGAGGGGGATGAGGGACTCCCAAAATACAGAAGCCACCAAAGAATAAAAGTAAATTCTACACAAGAATCTAGAAGTTCTGCATGGCCAAGACCTTAAGATGGAAAAAATATTTGCAATTATTATTATGGACAAATTTTTCTAATACATACAGTCTCAAGAAAGCAATAATATCAATTACTCTTTAGAAAGACACTTCTCATGTGCTCCACAAATATAAATTTAAAATATCTGTGTCATGAATTCAGAGCACAGGCCTGAAATCAGGAGATGAGGGTTAAAGAACAGTTTCAAACAAGTGCTGTGACATTGGGCAGTGAAGGCACTTTTGTTATAAGGGAAATACCCTACACCTAATGTAGTAAAAGAGGATGAGGGTTATGACAAAGTTACCAGAAGATCATGAAGTACAAAGACAGGGCATGAAATATAGCCAGGCCATGTGCAAACAGAATGAAGGGAGCAAAAGCTGTTCTAGAGCCATACACTTGGCCACTGTGGCTGTTTAATGGCCACATTTTCCTTCCCCCACGCTGCCTGGATCCATGCCTGATGGCAATGTAACCTTGTGGCTCCCCTCATCCCAAATGAAGACTTGTATTAATCATTTTCTTAGTTCCTACATCACATGACAGCACCTAATGACAATGACATCATGTGATGTTTTGATGTATTAAAAAGACCACCTCTCCCAGGACTAGCTGATTCTTAGAGATAGCACTTCTTCCTATGCAAACTCATTACTATCTCCTGATCTGTCGCACACCAAGCCAATATTTCTTGTTGTGTTAGGTGCCATTGAGTCAGATCCAATGCATAGCAACTCTGTGTACCACAGAACAAAACACTCCCCAACACTGTGCAGTGCACTCTATCTTTTTATGTCTGAGTTCATTATTACAGCCACTGTGTTCCTTCTCATTTTGAGTCATGCTGTTGCAGAAAAATTTAAATCAAAAGTTAAGATGTTATAATGCTTGCTTAAAATGTAATTACTAGAACTTAATGTTCCTTGTTTAAAACTTATATATTCAGTCCTGCTGTAGGTCACCTCCCATCTCCTTGCTTCTTATCTGCCTGTCTCTGCCCTATAATCCCTTCCCAGCTTCCCAGTTTCTTACAATTGCTAAGCTCAGTCTATTGAATGTACTCTCCACCCTTAAGCCACTTCCAGATTTCTTGTATCATGTAGGCCAAAAGTGTGGCCTGTGATCTCAGGAAATGTAACAAAAACCCTTTTCATGGGATAGGCTCATCCCTCCACCATCACTCAGTCATCTCTATAAATTAAAACTCCAAGGTAATAATTAATTGAGGCCAGTCTATTCAGAAAATGGGACAGAAGTGATGTCAGAGCCCTGGGGCCTGAGCCTGAAGAGGCAGCTTCTGCCTGTCCTTTCCCTGAGCCACTGCCCCTTTTAAAGCACTTTGTCCACAAGCTGGGTGGGCCTGCTGGAGGAGGAGAGGCCACAGGAGGGAGAACACTGTGCCCAGGCAACATCCAGCACCAATTTTCAGACATGCAAAAGAAGGTGCCTTGGACCTTTCCACCCAGCTGACCTTCAGCTAGAGGCCGCCTCCCTGCCTCCCGGGGAAGCTGCAAGAAAGCCACAGAGAGGCCCCCCAGCTCACTCCTCAGTCTTTGTTGAAGCCACCTCCCTTGGAGTCGTGTTTTACACATTAATAGGTCACTGGTCGACTCTCATTTTTCCATTGCTACTATTTCTCTGAGCAAATAATCCGAGAAGCTGGACTTTATGAGGAAGAATGTGGCATCAAAATTGGAGGAAGACTCGTTAACAACCTGCATTATGCAGATGACACCACTTTGCTTGCTGAAAGTGAAGAGGATTTAAAACACTTACTGATGAAGATCAAAGATCATAGCCTTCAATATGGGTTACGACTAAACATCAACAAAACAAAAGTCCTTACCACTGGGTCAGCACTCAACTTCACAATAAATGGAAAAATGATTGAGGTTGTTCAAGATTTTGCTTGGCTTGGCTCTATAATCAACACCCTTGGAAGCAGCAGTCAAGAAATCAAAAGACACATTGCTCTAGGAAAAGCTGTGGCAAAAGATCTCTTTAGAGTATTGAAAAGCAAAGATGTCACATTGAAGACAAAGGTGCGTCTGACTCATGCCATGGTATTTTCAGTGGCATCATATGGTTGTGAAAGCCGGACATTGAACAAGAGAGACAGAAAAAGAATTGATGCTTTTGAATTGTGGTGCTGGAGACGTCTATTGAATATACCATGGACTGCCAAAAGAACCAACAGATCTGTCCTAGAAGAAGTACAACCAGAGTGCTCCTTGGAAGCAAGAATGGCCATACTGCGTCTTACATATTTTGGACATGTAGTCAGGAGAGAACAATCCCTGGAGAAGGACATCATGTTTGGGAGAGTGGCAGGTCAATGCAAAAGAGGAAAACCCTCCACCAGATGGATTGACACAGTGTCTGCAACAATGGGCTTAAACATAAATAAGATGGTTTGCCTGGCACAGAATCGGCAAGTGTTTCGATCTGCTGTACATAGGGT
>VMDO01002588.1:55682-99451 GCA_007922755.1 Pedetes capensis | reverse complement strand
TGACTCGACTCGATGGCACCTAACAACAACAACAACTATTTCTCATATTCTTATTCCCAGTTCCTAAAAGACAACTCCAAATTCACTCAGCTCCATTTTTTTAAAAAATCCAGACTGTAAGTTGCTAGTGTGAATATACAACTAGACAATGGCCAGACCACATACAAAAACAGAACTCTGTCAGACAATCTGCAGTAAAACAGCCCATTCTCTACAATAATCTGCCCAGGACCCATCCTGCTTGCTCAGATCTGACATATAGGAAGTCAGAACACTAATGCCGGCCACTCACCCAGGAAGCCAAACAATTCCAATCATAACTGGCCCCAAACGATCAGGACTTGATTAGGGATGGGCAGCTTCCCCTTCCAATTTAGGAGCAGTCAGGCCAGTCCAAATATGTTCCCCTGGCCAATCACATGAGCATCCCTACCTCCAGGTTCCCAGAGCCTCCCATTCCCCAGTGAAGCTGCCCTGTCCCTCTGCCTGCCTGCCAGTCTCAGCCAGGTTCAGTGAGGATGGTTGACTCTGAATAAGTAGGCTTTGCCTGCTCCCATCTGTTTATTTCCACACTATAAATTATTTACTGCAGGCCAAGTGTAAATAAACCTAGTCCAGTGAATGTGAGCCTGGGGGTCTCTGTCCACTCATAACCCACTGATATAGATTCCAATAAAGGCTACCGGGTAGGACACCCTGCGGCCAGCATTTCTAATTCTCTTTGTTCCCCCATCTTTAAGATAGGGATAATAGCACTTGGCTTATGGTATTTGTGTTATCAAAGTGATGTTATTATCATAGTGTACTGTAAAATGAAAACCAGTTTACTCTGTTAATAGACAATATTTAAGCAGCATTTTTTGTTTTCTTTCTTTCTTTCTTTCTTTCTTTCTTTCTTTTTTTCAGTAATAAGGATTGAATCCAGGCCCTCGACATTCTAGGCAAGTGCTCCACTACTGAGTGGCACCTCCAGCCCATTTTTTATTTTTTATTTTGAGACAGGGTCTCTCTAAATTGTGCAGGCTGCCTCTGACCTCGAACTTGCAATCCTCCTGCCTCAGCCTCCCAAATTGCTGGGATTACAGGCAGGGGCCATCCCATCTGGCTAAATAATACTTTAAAAATGAAACATAGTCTGCATCCCCCACATGTCATTCTCCCTCTTCCTGGGTGGAGTTTGCTCCCCCTCCTCAAACCCTCCTTCCTCTCCTCTTTGCCTGACGTTTCTCTTGTGCTTCACAAATGTCAATTGAAAACAGCTATGGAGTTTGCTGAACTATTTTTTTCTTTGATATCTAAAACATGAGAAGAGATATTAAAGAGCTGTCAGGAGAAACAGATCACTTAATGAGGACACTTCTCAAAAGAAATCCACTCAGGCCACCTCTAGGGCATTAATTCCCTGTTGACAGCTTTCTCATGTATAAAAGAAGACAAATATTGCCTTTCAAATTTGATGCAAAACCTTTGAGCAAGGCCAGTTTCTTTCCCCAGAGGGTAATCTTTCCAACATTAACTGCTCATAACAGGGCTGTAAATAGTTGTTTCTCACCCCAGAGACCAGTGGAGATGAGCAAGCACTTGAAAGACTTGCACTAAATGCAATTTGGGTAACAGCTACTAAATGCATGCTAATTACTCAGGTAGAGTTTATGGTACCTGTAACTATAAAGAAATCACTTTCCAAACTTCCAACTGTGTGTCTTCAGCAACATTTTGTATGCTCTACGGCTACTGTATTGCATTATTTAAGATAAGATTAGGAAAGACATTTTCCTCCTCAATAAACAAACATAACCAACCACCTCAACACTGTTTCCCAGATCACTGTTTGACTGAATTACTAATCCCTGACATTTGGACTTTTTAAAATCGTTTACTAGATAGACTAGAAAAAACATGAACACGCACTGAATTAGAAAACTCTGTCACACATGGGGTTTCTAGGGATCTCATTCCTTGACTCAAAGTCACTTAGAAAAGAAATAGAGAAGTAGTGTCAATATATTTATCAACTCTGAAATCAATGAATTAGTTTATTAAACCTAGTAATTTGAAGAGAATTTCAAGAGTACATAAAGGATTCCATTTTTCTACAAAGAAAAGGTTTTACATTTGTTGAATCAAATTCTTGTATTATATGGGTTTATATTATTTGGATTTAATGAAGCCCAAAAAATGTATAATCATATACCTCTTCTTGTTGTTATTAGGTGCTCTCAAGTCAGAGTCTGACCCACAGCGACCTTCAACGGGTTTTCAATGGCTGATTCTTTCGAGATTGCTTTGGGAGTGGATTGCCCTGTCCTTTTCCCATTTCTGTGGTGCTGGAGATCAAACCAGGGTCCTCAGAGAGAGCAGAGTGGCACTGTACCAATTGAGCTAAATAAACCCCAGCCCCCATCCCTCTTCTTGTTGTTGTTGTTAGGTGCCATCGAGTCGGTATCCGACTCATAGCGACCCTCTGTACAACAGGGGAAACACTATTGTCAGTGCTTCTCTGCTGTGCATAGGGTTTTCAATGGCAGATTGATTTTT
Source organism: Pedetes capensis (assembly GCA_007922755.1). Classification (NCBI taxonomy): domain Eukaryota; kingdom Metazoa; phylum Chordata; class Mammalia; order Rodentia; family Pedetidae; genus Pedetes; species Pedetes capensis. The sequence goes on along the minus strand of VMDO01002588.1, from coordinate 96,913 downwards.
TGGGAGGCGGTTGCCAGGTCCTTCTCCCAAGCCTACAGCTTCTGGTGTTCCCAGGCGGTCTCCCATCCAGGTACTAACCAGGCCTGACCCTGCTTAGCTTCCATGATCTGACGGGATCGGATGCCACAGGGCTATGGCTGCAGGCTCCCTCTTCTTAGGAAGTTTAAAAAACTTGTTATTGCCTGGAATGGTGGCACACGCCTATTTTCCTAGCACTCGGAGACTGATGCAGAAGGATTGTTGTGAGTTTCAGTTTGGCCTTCATAATAAGACATTGCCTTAAAAAGAAAAACTATTTTATCATTTTTATGACATAATATTAAGCAAGTTACAGTAATATTAACTATAATGAAACATTGTTTACAAAGTATTTAAATACATTCTTTACTCGTATTCATGATCTAGATACCAACTACCTTTTATAATCAATACCTGATATTTCAGAATTAATTTATAAGTAAAAAGGTAACTTTTGGTCACGTAAATTTGAAAGTGATGTATGATCTTTGGTTTGCCAAACACTTGTTTGTTACAATGTAGATTAGAATTCAGCTTCCCATTATAATCTTAGGATAGGCACAACTGCAAATTTTTGTATTTTGCAATTTACAAATAATCTGCATTATCATTATTATTACTACTATGATGATTCAATATGTCCAGGTAAAGACAAGGAAAAGCCTCCTCAAACCCTCCTTCCTCTCCTCTTTGCCTGACGTTTCTCTTGTGCTTCACAAATGTCAATTAAAAACAGCTATGGAGTTTGGATTTCTCAAATTCATGAATTTGAAAAAATTTTAAAAACAATTCTTTTTTTTTTTTTTTTTTTTTGCGGTACTGGGGGTTGAACCCAGGGCCTCGCACCTGCATGCTCTGCAAGTGTTGGACCACTGAGCTGCACCTCAGCCCATTTTTTTTTACTTTTTGAGACAGGGTCTCGCTAAATTACACAGACTGCCTCTGGTCTCGAACTTGCGATCCTCCCGCCTCCGCCTCCCGCTGGGATTACAGGCGTGCGCCACCGCGCCCGGCCTAAAAACAATTCTTGTGTTCAGGATACAGCTCAGTGGTAGCAGGCTTTCCTAGTATGGGTGGGAGGCTTAAGGGTTTCATACCCACCAATGCTAATGGTTTTTTAGTGTAACCTATAGTACCCGAAAAAAGAAATTGGATACAATTGTTCTATGCATCCTTAATATTTTAAAAATTTAATTACACTGTTTATGCTAGTAAGAATTTTACAGGATCTGGTAAAGTTAATATTAAGACAAAGTTGCAGACTTATCACTTAATGTCAGGGTTAAGCATCCTGTCAATGATATGTCCAAAATTTAGAAATGTTTAAAGCAATTTTCAAAACCTTAATGAAACAAGATTTTACATTGCTGATGCAGCAGTATAATCATTTGAGGCTGGAGGAGGTTTAAAGCTGCACTACCTTAGAGATTTTTAAGACAGACTTTATTTAATCTTTTACCAAAAAAATGATTTTATTTGGATGTTTCGAAACAGAATTTGACATAAGTGTCAACGTTTTGCTCAAAATGTGAATTTTCAGAACCATTTCCCCTCACCTGGGGATGAGACTCCCGGTGTGAGAGCCTGGCAAAAACAACAGCGACCTTGACATTGCTGAGGACCCCGCCTCCCGGCTCCACCCTAGGCTGGATCTGCGCGGAACTACTGTGCGCGTCCACTAGTTTCCGGGCGGGGATTCTCAGGGAGGGACGCCTGTCCGCTGCCCGCAGTCCCCGGCGCTGCTGCGAGCACTGGGCGCGGCCATGAAGTTTCGGGCCAAGATCTCGGACGCTGCCTGTCTCAACCACTTCACGCGTGAGCTGAGAGGGCTGCGGGGAGCGCGGCCCGGGGGGAAGAAGGTCGGGCGCGCGGCTGCCGCCCCGCAGGAAGGCAGCGGGTGGAGGGTGCGGTGGGGCCGGTGACCGGGAGCCGCGGGGGCCGGGCAGACGCAGCGGCGGGAAACGCGGGTTCCGGGGCTGATTCTGGAACTCCAATCCCATTGGGTATTTTTAAATTTTTATTTTATTTTATTTTACTTATTTAATTTTTTTATTATTTTATTTTATTTTATTTACTTTTTATTCCACACTGCGCCAGTGGGCGTCATCCGCCTTAGGCACCCCTTGGCGGTCTACCCCAGCCGCCCTCTGCCCAAGCTGTGCCTTGCCTGGCCCTGAGCTCTTGAGGGTCCGGGGTCCACACTTGGTGCTCTGTGCGCGGCCCTGGAGCCCGCGGCCCTGAGGCGCCTCCTCGCTGGTCACCGATCCTGTGCTGGCCTCACGGTTCGGGACCGCCTGGCGTCCGCGGTGCTGAAGCGCTTTGCAGCGCGGTCCCAAGTTGCATTTCTGTAGGATCGGTGACTCCTGGGTACGTGAAGTGCGTCGTAGTCACTCTGTCTTTCCCCGGTTTAGGAGTGAGCAGCATGGTAGCCAAGCTCGCCAAAGCCTGCACGCTGCGCATCAGCCCGGATAAGCTAAACTTCATCCTCTGCGACAAGGTGTCCAGCGGAGGCGTAAGCATGTGGTGTGAGCTGGAGCAGGTGAGCTGCAGTTCTCGCCGGCCCCAGGCTCTGCCCAGGGCCACTGGAATGGCCACAAATGCCCCTGTTTTCTTCCCATAGGAGAACTTTTTCAGTGAATTTCAAATGGAAGGTGTCTCTGCAGAAAACAACGAGATTTATTTAGAACTAACATCAGAAAACTTATCTCGAGCCTTGAGAACTGCCCAGAATGCCAGAACCTTGAAAATCAAGCTGACTAATAAACACTTTCCCTGCCTCACGGTCTCCGTAGAGCTGGTGAGTAGGAGGAACAGGGTTTCTGAAATTTCTTACATGCTCTTAGACTGAAAGGAATGCAGTGGTTATAAGCCTGGGCTTTTTAGCAGTATTGTTGCTGGGCCCATTGTGCACACCTGTAATTCCAGCAACTCAAGACACTGAGGAGGAGGTTCCTGAGTTTGTTACCAGAGGCAGCCTGTGCAACCTAGCAAGATTCTGTCTCTAAATAAAAAGTGAAAAGGGGGCTGGGGGTGCAGTGGTAGAGCGTTTGTGTAGGATGCACAAGGCCCTGGCTTTAAACCCTCCGTATTGCTACACACAAAAAAAGGATATATACATGTACACACACACACACACACACACACACACACACACGCACACATTTGAAAACTGATTGGCTATGGAAGAGGATTTCTTAAATTCATAAATTTTTCTCAGCTCTTTGCAGTTAGGCAGTTCTTAGTGCTAATTAGAACATTTTATATCACAATGTAAGTCTAGAGTGTCTTTAACTTATTCAAGAAAAGTGGGATAGTAACATAATAGTTTTCTACTAGAAGTATAAAACACTTTGATCTGAGTGTCGCAGAAGCTCCTAGAAATGGGTCAACAGTTTATCCTTTGGGCAGTGTGGAAAGCCCAGCATACTGAGGGTCTGGTACACAAAGAATGCTCCCTAGGTTACCTCAGCATAGCAAGCAAGTTTAATTCTTTCTGTTTTACAGGTTCGTTTATGCTGTGTTTATGCTGTTCCCCTACTGACATCTTGACCCCTTAGCCTCATCTTCCCGTGGCCATCTGCCTCTCCAGTTTTTGTGTCACATGAAACCTCACCTCTTTGCAGAGTTCCCCCTGACTTCCCAGTCTGGCAGCTCCCCTTCTCAGCTGGTCATGCTGTTTTTTTTTTTTCCCCCCCAGGCTCCCATGAGTATCCCCTACAATTTTGTCTGTTCACTTTCTCACTGATCCCTTTGTACCACTGGAGCATCTGGGACCTTGTTGTCTTACCATCCTCCCCAGCAGCTCACAGGGCCCAGCGCAGATCAGGCATGCTGTCAGTATAGGTTCAGTGGATTTTCAGTGAATGAGTTGAGGATTCTGCTTAGACTTGGTATTTCAAGGTTTTTATCCTCAGTTCTTCAGTTTTGGTTTTATTTTTAATATTGACAACACATTTTTAACTCTCTCTTGGCAGTCATCTGTGTCAAGCAGTAGTCGCATTGTGACACATGACATCCCCATAAAAGTTATTCCCAGAAGATTGTGGAAGGACTTACAAGAACCCTCCATTCCAGACTCTGATGTAAGTGCTGGCTGCAGTCCTGTTGGGTAGAGTTTGAATACTCCAATTTTAGTTGGAATTTTGCAGTGTATTTTATGTAAAAGTTGAGTAGTTCCTAAAAAGGAAGTGACATTCATATTTTAAAAGAAAAGAAAGCTGGATATTTGCCCTCTCCTAAACCACTGTTGCATCTAGTAGAAATACTCTTTATGTATGTTGTTGTTGTCAGGTGCCATTGAGTTTGTGTCTGACTTATAATTACCCTACATACAAGAGGTAAAACACTATTGTCAGTACTTCTCTGCCATTCATAGGGTTTTCAATGGCTAATTGTTTTGGGAAGTGGGTTGCTGGGTCCTTCTCCCAATCCTATAGCACCTGGTGTTCCCAGGCAGTCTCCCATCGAAGGACTAACCAGGCCCAACCCTGCCTGGCCCAGATCCAGAGATCTTACGAGATAGGATACCACAGTGGTATGGCTGCAGGCCTTTATGTGTGGAAGAGAAAATATCTTGCTTGATATCAGCCCTTAGACGAAGCAAAACTGCAGTGATCCTTTGGAAGACACTCTGCTTTTATTAGGGCCCTTGGCCGTAGGCACTGATGTGGGTTTCACAGGACTTGATGTTGGGATCCGTGTAAGAAAGCCACAGAGGCATTTTCATGACTTCCTTAGGGCTTGGGTTAATAATCCCACTGAAAGCAACCCAGGATATCAACAGGTCTTTTGCCTCTTGCTTGCAATTTATTTAACAAGAAGCCACAAACATGTATTGAATGTAATGTTTACTTGGTCTTCACTGGAAGACATCTGTACTGCCTAAGAAAAAGCCAATTTTTGTAAAGCGCTTAATAACAGCCTCAGGTGAGTTGCAGTAACTTCCCACTGTATGTTTGTGCAGAGTACAGAAAAACCCCTGGGTCCTGGGCATAAACATTTCTCAGAGGAAGGCCTTTTGCTCACTGCTTGGGTTTTATTTCCCCGTGGACCTGTATACAGGCATCTCAGCTGAAGTGCTATGGTCCTTCCTTAATCAGAAGAATGCCCTCGGGGATGTGGTTGCTAGGTAACCAGAAGCAGGCATTCAGTTCTTTAATTTTGCTGGAACGTCTATAAGTTAGTGAAATTAAAAAATTGTTTTTCTTTTGATATTTTTCAAAGAACTTTTTAAAGAAAATTTAAAAGCAGAATTTCAGAGCTCTTCAGCATGCATGCAATCCAAAATTAGTTATTGAGCACATGTCCCTGCTTGTTGTTGTTAGGTGCTATTGAGTTGAGTCTGACTCATAGCGACTCGCTGTACAGCAGACCAAAACACTCTCTAATTCTGTGCCAGGCACACGATCTTATTTATGTTTAAGCCCACTGTTGCAAACACTGTGTCAATCCATCTAATGGAAGACTTTCCTTTTTTTCATTGACCTGTCACTCTCCCAAACATGATGTCTTCCTCCAGGGATTGGTCTCTCCTGACTACATATCCAAGATACAGTCTAGCCAGCCTTGCTTCCACGGAACACTCTGGTTGCACTTCTTCTAGGACAGATTTGTTGGTTCTTTTGGCAGTCCATGGTATATTCAATATGCATCTCCAGCACCATAATTCAAAAGCATCAGTTTTTCTCCTGTCTCCCTTGTTCCATGTCCAGCTTTCACAACCATAGGATGTGACTGAAAATATGATGGCATGAGTCAGTGCACCTTCATCTTCAATATTGATATCTTTACTTTTCAATACTTTAAAGAGATCTTTTGCAACAGCTTTTCCCAAGGCAATGCATCTTTTGATTTCTTGACTGCTGCTTCTGTAGGTGTTGATTGTACAACCAAGTAAAGTAATATCTTGGACAACCTCAATCATTTCTCCATTTATGGTGAAGTTGCTTCCTGACCTAGTTGTAAGGACTTTTGTTTTGTTGATGCTGAGGTGCAATCCATACTGAAGGCTGTGTTCTTTGATCTTCATGAGGACATTTTTCAGATCCTTTTCACTTTTAGTAAGCAGTACACACACATACACACACACACACACACACGCATGCACACACACTCCCCTTTAAGCTAGATGTAGCTTCCACATATGAGTGAGAACATGCAGTGTTTCTTTTTGTGATTCTGGGTTATTTTTCTTGAAGTGATGATCTCCAGATCCACCATTTTCCTGCAAATGTCATAATGTCGTTCTCCTTTATAGCTGAATAATATTCCATTGTGTATATGTACCACAGTTTTTAAATTCATTCATCTATTGATGGTTATCTGGGATGATTGCTTGTCCTTGCAATTGTGAACACTGCTGTAATAAACACGGAAATGCAGATGTCTCTGTGGTATGTTGACTTAGATTTCTTTGAGTATATACCCAGGAATGACATAGCTGGATTATATGGTAGTTGTACTTTTAGTTTTCTGAGGAACCTCCATACTGATTTCCATAATGGCTGTACTAGTTTACAGTCCCTTCAGCAGTGTAAAGGGTTCCTTTACCCCTGCATCCTGGACAGCATTAGCTGTTGTTTGTTTTGTTGATGCTGGCCATTCTGTCAGGGGTGAGGGGGAATCCCAGTGTAGTTTTGATTCACACTTTCCTAACAGCTAAAAATGTTGAACATTGTTTCAAATATTTATTGTCCATTTGTATTTCTTCTTTTGAGAACTGTCCACTTCCATTGCCCACTTACTGGTTGGATTATTTGGGGGGGTGTGCTTAAATTATTTTGAATTTTTTATATAGTCTAGATATTAATCCTCTGTCAGATATATTAATATTTTTAATGCATGTGGTTTCTCCTACTCATTTTATAGGTTAGTATTTATTTACCAGTGTTGAAGACTATGAAGAGTGTTGTGGAAAAAATGAAAAACATCAGCAATCACATTGTAAGTCATCACTTGTTCAGGAAAGAACTTGGAATGAAGTCTGGATTGCAAAGGTGGCTTGTCCTAGGAATTGGCCTCACTTTGGCCTGCAGTACGGGTCCTTCCATGCCACTATGAGTGTCTCAGGTAGTGCACACCTTCTCTCTAAGGCCCTGCTTGTGAGGAAACAGCTTGGTGTGGAGACCAAACAATTTTACAGTTGCTTTTAGAAACCAATTCTAGGGTTGACTCTTATTCACTGGGGAAAGCTTTTGTAATTGCTCTTAATTCCTCATGTTTATATTTATAGTACATTAAGAATATGTTTAACATTTCTGGTGTTTTTTCCTTATGTGTTAGAGCATTGCACCTGTTTTTCCCTTTTTTAATTTGGTGCTGGGGAATGAGCCCAAGCCTTGTGCACACTAAGCCCAGCTTCTGTGTCTGGGCAACATGTATACATTAATGAATTATTGGTACGATTGACAATGACTGTGAATGTCTCGGCTATCATTCAGTGAGCCACAGACAAAGATCCCCTGCACCACCACAGTCTTTAGTCCACGTAGCCTTCACACCAAGTCTCTGAGCAGTTCATTTTCTTCTCTCATGAAGGTCTCCAACTGCCACATTTTGCAAAAGTACTGCAGTATACGAGGATGATGGGGACCGTATGGATTATCCTCACTCATACCTGGCTTATCCTGAGTTCTGTCTTCACTCACCCTCCAAACCACATTTGAGGGTGACCGTGAATCTTTTACTCTATTCTTCACTTACTTTTGGTTTTTTTGAGACAAGGTCTGTGTTGCCCAGTCTGGCCTCAAACTGGCAATCCTCCTGCCTCAGCCTCCCAAGTGCTAGGATTACAGACATGTGCCCCCATATTTGGCTTCTCTGAGTCTTAAAAGCCACTACCCAACCGATGAATGCAAAGCTTTGATCTACCCAGTCTGCTGGGCTCCTTCTCGGACTGCTAGGCCCTCCCTGCAGGTCCACACTGGACTCTGTCACCACCCCACAGTACCCCTTCCTCTCAGGTTCTGTTTCTTGACCCTTTCATGCATAGTTTCTTATGTCTGTTGTGTCCTGTACTTAATCTATTCTTACTGTCCACCCCAGACCTCCCCACCACACAGCCAGCAGCCCCTCCGCTGAGCTACTCAACACAGTGTGCGTGAGGCACCTGCCAGTATCTTGGGGCTGAACTGGCAGCCTCTGGGGATGTGAAAACCCTACCTTAATCTGTGCATCCCAGTGCCCAGGGTGGGGTTGTTACTCACTAGGCTGTGACTAGTGTTGCTGCATGGGTCAGGAGTGAAGTTTAGGTTTAGGTGATCTTTAGATCACACAAGTTCTCTAAGCTGGAAAATGTGCATGGGGTATTTTTTCTCTTGAGTTCTGGTCATTTAAGAGCAGTGCTGAAGTTGGGTTTGGCCAACTGAAGTCATCTCTCTCATGACTTAATCTGCATAGGTCTCATTTGACCCAAAAATCTTCTTCCCGTGAAGCAGTGCGCTAAGAAGTGCCCATTGACGACTGCTCTGCTGTTGACCCAGTTGTCAGGCTGCCTTCCTCCGGGTGCCCTGGGACAGCCAGAAGGTTCAAAGAGGCCCAGAGGAGGAAGCCAGGCAATTAGCTGAAGGATCCGTTTGTTTGTTCTTTCTGTTCTGTGAAATGAGTCAGCAAAGTGGAGAGCGGAAGGCTGGCTTAGATAAATTACCAAAGGTGTCTTGTGTCCCCTTTTCTGCAGTGTTTTAAAAACATATAAATTATGTGGAGTTGCTGTTATAATCTGGAATTGCTAACGGGAGCGTTGTTTATGAAGTTAGAATAGCCAAGTGCATAATGACATCTGCCTGGGTCGCCAGACTTCCACATCGGAAGACAACAGGCAGCAGGATTAAGGAAAACGAGTGGAGTGCAACACTGAACTGTCCCCTCCCCTCAGGGATGCTCATTCCCTTCCTTCCATTTAACGAAAGGAGTGACTGGTACAGGTCTGTCATGTACGTGACTCACACAGAAAAAGGCGCGAATCCACACCGTGACCGCAACATTGCTTCTGTGCATGTGAATCCACTGAGATCTAGTGAAAATGTAGGTTGGGATTCAGGAGGCCTGGCTGGGCCCAGGCTCACTGCGCTTGACCTGCTTCTGGAGGTGCTGGTGCTATCTGTCTTCCAGCCATGTTCAGTGCATAGCGATGTATGCTGTGCTCTAGGTAACCTCAAGTGGGATGTCAGAAAGAGGGCTTCGCAGGATGGGATCGTGCTTTATGGGTGAGAGGCAGCGGTTCCTTCCCAAAGTGCTGGCTAGATGTTGCCACATAGCAGACACTTGGATCTGGAGCAAGTTGGAATCCAATGTTCCATTACTTAGATTTCAGGAATCTGAAGAGAGCATAAGAGACCACATAAACCGGAAGTGAGTCTAGAACTATTGCAAGTTGCTTTTTGAATAAGTATTTATTTATTTCCCAAACCACTGCTTTTCAAAAACAATGTGAACTTATAAATCTGTTCCCAGCATCTTGGTGTGCTTGTAGTTATTTACTTACTTATTTTATTTTTTGCAGTACTAGAGAGTGAACCAGGGCCTTGCACATGCTAGGCAAGTGATCTACCACTAAGCTACATTCCCAATCTCTTTTGAAATAAATGGTTTTGTCTGCATAAAGCTCTAATGGCTTTATGGTCATACTAAATGTGTAGTTTTAGCCGATGGTTTGATCCATTCGTAGAAATAAGGCACTCATTTCAACATTCTCTTCCCATCTTCCCTCTGTTTGGTAATAGTTATGTTTGTCAGAGCATAAAACCATTAGACCTGGTTTTGTTGCCTCATTGTGAATTTTGGCTTTATGGGTAGAAATGACATTCACACCTATCTTTTTGTGGTAATTCTCCAATCATTGTTTGTTATCTGAGTTTCTTCTCTGGCATATCACTCAGAAAGGATGTGCAGGATGAAGCTTTCAGTAGTTTTCACATGTTCATAGCCCCAGTTTGGTCAGATGTAAATTTGCCGGCTCACCTAACTGTGCTGTCTTTGGTGTATAATGTTGCTGTCAGACACCTATGCCATTCTACTTATGAGGAGATAGTATGATTAATTTGAGGTGCAAAAGGGGCACTGAATACTGCTGGGAGTTGTTTATTTTTTTGGCAGTATTGGGGGCTGAACCCACGACCTCATGCATAATTTCCAAGCACACTACCACTAAGCCATACCCTCAGTCCCTTTCTTATTTTTCATCTTGAGACAGGGTCTTGCTAACTTATGCAGGCTGCCACTGGCCTTGAACTTGTGATCCTCCTGCCTGCACCTCCCGAGTCTCTGGGATCACAGGTGTGCACCACAGCACCCAGCCTACCCCAGGATTTTTTGTATTTTCATTGAATTCCATTGTCTTGCCCACCCCTGGTTGATTTTCCCAGGAGTGCATGGTGTCCCTTCAGTGCATCAGCCTGTCTTCCTTTGCGTCAGGAAGGTTTTGAACTATGGCTGTTGGCATTTCTTCTTTTCCAGTGCTTTGGTTTCCTTCCTGTGAGGCTCATATCGGACTTGACCATCTTTGTCGTCTTTACCCTTGGGTCTCTTGTTTTCTTTCAGATCCTTTTATCTGTTTGTTTCTGTTTGGTAATTTTTGTCTTTCATCTTTCCATCCTGTTGCTCTTACTGTGCTCTCTGGTGCTTACTTGTTCTTGCCTATCTTCTAGTTTAGTTTTTGTTTCTGAAAATTTTCCTTGTATTTCTCATTATTTCTTGAGCTTTGCTGGCTGTTTTTAAAGTGTGCATCCTGCCTGGTCATCCCATTGCTGAGTCTCCATAATTCTGATTTATGTGATTCTTTCCCAGGCTCTGTTGTTGTTCATTTCTTCTAGTTCTCGTAATGGGTTGCACTCTGCATCTGTTTGCAGAATGTCTTCAGGTCTCCAGACGTGCTATTTGGGCATTACTATTTCTGTTCTTTTTCTTTTTTTCCCAGAGTGTCTTTGGGATTCAGTCATAATCCTTCACTAATGGTTTTTCAGTTCTTTTAGGAGGAGGTTTCATTGTAGATGTGGGAATGGACTGAGATAGTTTCTAACTTTATAAGGTTTTATTCATTGTAATCACAGAATATTAAGACATGCACTTGCTCCTGAGTCATGTCCTCAGGGCTTTCTAGGGTCTGTCCCACCTCTTCCTCTTTACATAACATTCCATCCCTTGATGCCAGGATGTCCCTCCTGTTGACTCAGTGTTCCCCGTCCCCTCTGTTCCCTCTCATGCACGGCTTTCTCCTGCTGTAAGGGAGTCCATTGCTCTGCCCAGCCTCCAGAGCCCAGGCCCTTATCACAGTGTCCCCGTAGGGCCTTCCCAGGCCCATTTTCATAACTTCCTGATGAGTTTTCTTTCCACTATGGGGAGCCTGTCCTTTGGTGGCCTTGGATTTCTAAGTTCTGGGTTCTCAGGACTGACCTGCTCTCTGTCACTATTAGGAAAGAGGCCTCAGTGGGGGATGGGGTGCCTCGGCACCTGGTTTTGTGGAAGATAATGCCCAGGGAGTCAGCCTTTTGCTTTCCTTTTTAAAGACTGTTTTGCAATTCTCAACTTGTAGATTATTGAAGCAAACCTAAATGGAGAATTGAACTTGAAGATAGAAACAGAATTAGTATGTGTTACAACTCATTTTAAGGATCTTGGAAATCCTCCACTAGGTAAGTTTTCTCATGGGTTATATTTGCTTTGGATAAATTATTTAGATAACATGCACACTGAGTTCTCTTAATATAAAAAGGTTGAAATTCAGTTGACTTTGTTTTACGCTTGGGAAGGAACTGAGATTGACCTGTTTCTGCGACACAGTGGGGCATTTAGCCACAGAGCTGAGGGGTTGAGCCACGAGACAGCTGGACCTACAGGAGCTCCTTCTTCCTCTAGAATTCAAGCCATGTCAGATGTCCTCCAGATCCCATCTAACTCTTCAGTTCTCATTCTGCTCTGAAAGATTGTTGTTGTTGTTGTTAGTTGCCGTTGAGTCGGTATCTGACTCATAGCAACCCTGCGTACAACAGGCGAAACACTATTGTCAGTCCTTCTCTGCTGTTCATAGGGTTTTTGATGGCTGATTGATGTTTGGGAGTGGGTTGCCAGGTCTGTCTCCCAAGCCTACAGCACCTGGTGTTCCCAGGTGGTCTCCCATCCAAGTACTAACCAGGCCCGACCCTGCTTAGCTTCTGAGATCTGATGGGATCGGATGCCACAGGGCTACGGCTGTAGGCCATAATCTGAAAGATTACAGTTTCTAAAATGGAAGAGTCAGAAAAGTAGATATATTTATTTTCTCCTTCTTTAGTCACTTCAATACATAGGAAATGAAATTAATACAATCTGAATACAAAATATTCAGATACGTGTGGTCAAATTTTTCATCTTGCACAGGTGATAAAGCACTAGGGAATGAGGTCAGTAAGCAGTGAAGGAGGGCTGGTTGGACAGCTTGGTGAGCAGTGAGTCCAAAAGGGTTAGAGTCAGGTGCTCAAGCAGGAAAGCAGGTGAAGGACCCAAGGAAAAAGTTTCTGTGAGTAAGGGGAAAATCATTTTCCAGTACATGAGTGTTCGGAGACAGATAAAATAGGCCCCATCACTGTTAGAATTAAGATTCGTCACTCTGCCTGTAGACACAGACATTAGCATATCCTCATGAGGCACTTTCACTTGGTTGTCAGGGCACACCTCTCCAGCAGAGGCTTTGACGATGCCCTGTGGAGTGCCATGCTTTAGTGTCATCCGTTTTGTTTTACTAACCACAAAGCAGAACTTACTTTTGGTGCTTTCCCTGAGGTGGAAAAGTTGTCTTCTGGCTTTTGTTCCACTTTAGAGTGAGAGCTTTGCATTAGCTCTCCACGTTTCAGCTGGGAAGTTCATAGTGAGCACCAGGTACAGCCTTCTTTGACCTAAAGGGAGAGCAAAGCATATTTCAGATCCCGTAAGTGAAGATGCCATATTTTAAATGGTTAGGACCTAACGCATGCTCGCCAGGTTTTTCCAGAGTATCTTTGGGATTCAGTCACAATCCTTCAATAATGGTTTTTCAGTTCTTTTAGGAGGAGGTTTCATTGTAGATGTGGGAGTAGACCGAGATAGTTTCTAGCTTTATAAGGTTTTATTCATTGTAATCACAGAAGGCCCTTCTGGGACACTGTGATAAAGGTCTGGGCTCTGGAGGCTGGGAAGAGCAATGGACTCCCTGACAGCAGGAGCAAGCCCTGTACTGAGAGGGAACAGAGGAGGGGGGAGCCTGAGTTAACAGGAGGGACATTGTGGCATCAATGGAAGGAAGGTTATGTAAAGAGGAGGAAGAGGTAGGACAGATCCTAGAAAGTCCTGGGGACATGGCTCAGGAGCAAGTGTATGAGTGACAGCAACCAGGTGAGTGACAACCCTGATGCGTGGCAGTGATTCTCCACAGCACCGACGTGGGCTATGAGGGGATCACTGATTTAAGTAAACACTGCGCCAGGAGATGTTGGACTTAAAACCTCCCTGTCATCGTAGCCTCTGACCGAGCCTCTCAAGACAGACCCCCTGGAGAGATGGCCGAGGTACACGTAGATATCCGGAAGCTCCTCCAGTTTCTGGCAGGGCAGCAGGCGAATCCTACGAAGGCCTTGTGCAGTGAGTTCTCTCCACTCTATTTTCCGTGTCTCAGATGGTTCAGTCACCTCTCTCCTGACATCGCGTGCATCGTTATAAAGTGCAAGACAACCTTGGTTATGTGGACCCATGCTGTCCACACCAGGCAGGCTTTGAACATCTTCCTGGCTTTAGAACTCCCTAGAGGTGGCCACAGAGGAGCAGTCCCAGGGCACCATGTGAGCACCTGAAGGCCTGTGGCCCTGCTGGGTTGGCAGGCATGCTGCCGTGTGTGGGCTGCTCCAGCAGCTGCAAACAGTTGGAGGCCAGTGTGGTGGTCCGTCAGGGCCCACGCACTCAGTCCCGCCCTTGGGTTTGCTGAGTTTGGGGTTTTCACTCACGCTGTCTTGCTTCCCTGCGCTGTCCACCTGCCTGCGTGCACCAGCCATGTCTCCTTCTCAGAGGCTGGTTGTCGGTTGTCACTCGGTCCTGGTGTGACCACGACTCAGAGGCTTCACGCTTGCCCTGGCCCTCTTCCTCTGCTGACCACACACAGCAAGGCTTCCTGCCAAGAGCCTCTCCAGGCTTTCTGTCCCCTTGATCCTAGAATTCTAGCAGCCTAACAGGAAGGGTGGCCTGGATCTGAAGTCTTCCTCTTTGTGGAGAAGGGCTGACCTCTCAGCCACCTAGTGGACAGAGCTGAGAGGGAAGCTGGCCCTACATTGTACCTGTGGACGCTGGAGTCTTCAGTACACTGTAGAGAAGAACAGAAGCTTCTCAGAGGCTCTGGGAAGGACTGGCCCTTCCAAATGAGAGAAACGGAGCAATGACAGGAGAGACCAGGGAAGAGAGACTGGAAGGAGCCTGGTGTCAGGTCCTAAGGGAGGTGGTCGAGGGAGGGGGTGATGCAGCCTGGCCCAGCGTGCAGGGGTTCAGGGGCACTGGGCCCCTCTCGTCACATTTCTGTCCCTCACTGGTAGACAGCTGCCTTTCCCTGGGAGGACTGTGGTCTGGGTAAATGCGGTTTGCCCAGAAGCCCACCTTCTGGGATTTCCTTCAGGCCCAGGCAGCTTCACTCTTCTCTCATTCTGTCCCCTGAGGGATGGCAGTCACCTGCATGGTGACCTCCACAGGGCCCCCAGAGAGAACACACTGAGCGTGGGGGTCCCCTAGTGGGAAGGCTGCTCTGAGGGGTGGGATGGACTGTGCTGCGATGGCCTCTGAACTTGTGGCTCCTCTCCGCAGATATTGTGAGTCACAGGACCATCCACTTCGACCTGCTTCACGAGGACGTGTCCCTCCAGTATTTCATTCCGGCCTTGTCCTAGCACCAGCTCCTGCGTGGGGAGCAGATACCTCTGTCGTGGCGGGAGAGGCGGGGGCCGCGCACCTGAGTCATTGGCCTCGCAGCCCCACGGATCGCCAGCCGCGCTTGTTCCTCCCTCCAAGATGCAGATGGCTCAGCTGGAAACAGAGTTGGTGAGGCCTGTGTCTGCAGGCGGACAGAAGACGTCATGACTGCTCAGGCTGGGTGTTGTGTCTTTTGTCTTCTGTGTTTAAGAGGTGAAGAAGGAAAGCTGGAACCTTGAAATCGGAGCCAGGACCTTGCAGGGCCAAGCCTGTCCTCTGCCCCTGCGCTGCACTGCCCTCCCCAGGCCGGAAGTGGCCGCCTCTGGCCAAAATTGCCAACTGCCCACACCTAGGGCCAGGCTGCCATGAGTGTGGACTAGTCGGGTCACCCACGATGGCACCTGGGCAGCATGCGGTCAGCTCTACCTGGAGTGCTCCCGGATTGGCCTCGTGTCCCCTGCAGCAGTCCCGGTCACCCAGCGCAGGAGGGTGGCACCCCTGCCAGCCCTCCTGTGACTTGTGACTCACTGAGGACTCACAGCCTCCTCTCTGGCCACCACAGTCACCTCTGGGCTTGTCATGCTGCCCTCGCAGCCCTCCCTGGGGCCAGTTTTAGATTTAGGGTTTTATTTTCCTGTTTTGTTTTGTTTTTACTTTTCTTCTTTCTTTTACCAGTGATGGAGATTGAAGCCAGGACCTCTTGCGTGCTGGGCCAGTGCTGCCTCCCCAGCCCTGAGGTTATCATTCTCTCTGGTTCTTTTGTCCACAGGGCATCTCGGCTGTCGTTCTGGAAAGCATGCATTTGTGTTTATGGTAGAAATGAGTGAAGCTTCGCTGTTCGCCTCCACATTATTGATGAGACCACGTTTCTGTTCACACATGCAAGCTGGCTCCGTGCTGGTGGGTGTGCTTCCTCGTTGCCAAGAAGCACATTTCCCAATTAAATCGCATGTGTCCTGTGGAGGTGACATCAAACGGTATCTTAGTGTCCAGTTACACAACTGAGATCTAAGTTGCTTAGGGAAAATGAAATGGAAAGTCACAAAAATGGACATTCGGCTTTTTCATAGTATTTGGGAAACGCAACCTGTTCAAGTGACACTTCTGATGCTTGATACAGTGAGTTTAGGTAGGATGCCATGTTTTGTTAATCAAAAATTTTAAAATTGGAGATGTTTTCATTTTAAAGCCTCTCTCCTTTCTGACTTGTAACAAAATTAAGTCTAGCAGCAGACATAAAATGTAAAAATCATGTTGCAAAATGGAATGATACTTGATAATTCTTTTACAAAACTTGTATTTCTGTTACAATGTGTGAGTGACTGGCCATTCACTCTGTGTAATGTTTGCTTTGCTGTGTGTCTGATGAGGATTGTATGGATGGCACAAGATTCCCTCTCCGAGGCATCTAGCCAGGGAAGCCTTCATTGGCAGTTAGGAGGCTTCGGCCTTCGAGATGCTGTGTGATGCACAGTGATCACCAGGTCTCCCCTTTATTTGCACTTCAAAGAGCTGTCAAGTAGGGTGTGTACTAAAAGAAAGTCACACCTTAGGGAAATGCACAGTGCTGCTTTCTTGAACACTGCTGAGGGAAGTTGTGTGAGGTCAGGAAATAGCGATATAGTCCATTTAGAGGAACATAATTTCTGAGTTTTGGAGATCTATTTGGCTGGCTGCAATCATGTAAGGGTTTGAGGTTTGTGGAGTGCTGTCCTGATGATCAGGCCTAGTGAGGCCTCCTCTCACCTTTCTGCCTGGGCTCAGAGCCCCATGGCCCTGTGGTAGCCACGTCTTAAGCTTTTGAGACCATCCCAAGCCAGGTCAGGGATGCATCAGAATTCCTAATCTGCTACTTGTGCAAATGTCCAAACGGCCTTTCCATCCTCCTCACTCTCCCTGGGTTCAGCAGGGAGCCACTTACCTACTAGGTCCCGAGAGAGCCTGTCACGTAGTACCTCCCTCCCACAAAAAACCCCACTTTTAGGGATCTGCAAAGTGGCCTCAGTATTAATCCTGGGGCTGGAATTCTTATTCTGCCACGAGGCAAAGTGTTTATTGATGTTTGTGTTCTTAGTATGTGTTGCCAAATTTCCCATCGATTTGAAAAGGTGAAGTTTGGTACCTTTTTAGTTTAGAAACTCTGTTTTTTGTTGTTAGATGCTGTCAAGTCAGGTCCAACTCATAGCCATCCTACGTACAACAAAACTAAACATGCATCATATAATTCACCCATTAAAACATACAATCCAGAGGTTTTTAGTTTGTTCACAGAGTTGTGAAATTATCACCACAAGCAATTTTAGAACATTTTCATCACCCAGTAGAGCAGCTTCCTGACCATTCAGTCATTGCCCATCCCTCCCAGCCTCGTCATACCCTGTCTCCCAGGCAGTCAGTTGTCTCCTTTCAGTCTCGGTATATTCGCCTATTCTGGACATCTTTTTACAAGTCCCTCTATCTAATTGCAATTATAGATCCTTCAGCCCACATCTCCCCATCCTCCTTCCCTCAGCCACTCAAGTCTCTGGTAACCTCTGTTCTACTCTCTACTTCGATGAGGACCTGATCCCAATTCTTGTAGTTGTACATCAGTGTCTGGACATTAAATATGCAGATGTTTATTCTAGTCTTCACAGTTTGCTTTGTGACCATCTTTGTACTCTAGGTCTGTCAAGAAATTCTGAGCAGATTCACATTTTTTGTTCTAAGCCTGTGAGCACTGCAGCCATTGCAGAACTAGATGATACTCCAAGCCCAGTTCTGCCACAGCCACTCCAGCGTTCACACTTTGGTTGCTGAGTCCCATCCCCTTCTGTTTTTAATGGAGTCCTGTGGGCTAGCCTCACTGTGCTCATAGCGGTTCTGGGGGAAGAAGCCAGTCTGGAACAGGCCTTCTGTGAAGAGTCTCAGAATGGCAGGGAAGCCAACTGCCTATCTTCTGCTTGCTTTTCCATTGTAGGAGCAAATACAGCAAAAGTCTTCACATGTGGCACTGTGTGAGCCTGGGGAGCAGCCTTGCAGTCAAAGAGATCTTACTCTTACATACCTGATCACAATTTTCCTTGGCTCTGTGGCCCAAGGGGATGACACTGCTTCACTCTGGAGTCCTGAAGTATTGAGAGTTGTCGTCATCTTGCCATGGATAGTTGCCAGTTGTGATTCTGTGGGGATAGAGAGAAGTTGGAGAATTTCTACTCTGTCATTTTGCTAACATTATTCTTCACTTTTGTACTTTTGTATGCACTGCGCTACAGTCTCTGAGGCCCCGAGTTCAATTCCCAGCACCACAAAAATGGGAGAAGGGCCTGGCAATCCATTCCCAAGGCAATCCCGAAACAGTCAGCCATTGAAAACCCTATGAGGGTCGCTATGGTCGGATACCGACTCGACGGCACCTAGCAACAACAACAACAAAAGCAAGTTTAGGGTTTTGGATTTTTAGTTCTTCTAAGAACAACTGCAGAGCTAGAAGATAAAAGTCACTTTTACAACAGGTAACACCCAGAGATTATTATGGTATTAGCCCCTCTTAGACATTGTTGATGGGAGTATGCATTGGTATCACTTTGCTGGCGTCTAATTTGATATTACATACGGAAGGCCCGAAGAGGGTATGTCCCCGTAGACTCAATACTTCTGCCTATAAGAATTTATACAAAGGTTGTAATCAAAGATGGTCTGGTACTGTTATACAAAAAATTATAAAATATCCTAAATATAAATTAATAGGGAATTGTTTAGATGATCTGTGGTTTGATAGAATATTTCATAATCTAAAAATAATGTAGAAAAAAGTGTGCTGATATGACAAAATGTCTATGAGTTAACATCAAGATAAAAGGACAGGTTAAAGGTGGGTGTGTATAGTGTAACAGAAGACTGGGAAGATGGACACTAGTGTGGAAACCTGCTATTTCTGGGTGTTTCTTATTTCAGTTTCTGTAAACATTTTCTAACAATTTTATAAGTAACTTTGTAACAAATATTTTTATAGTACTAATAAATATTTATTTGAATATTTGTTATTTGAATCTATATTATTTGACCATATTCAGCTTAGCAGTTTCAGTTTCCTCAACATTAGGCATTAGGCTTTTCCTAGCACGTCCTTGTCATGTCAAAACTGTACCAGGCTCGGAGCACCAGCAGCACCACATTGAAGGATCTGCTCTTCTTACCATGAGCCCAATGAGAATCTTTCAGTGAGCTTTGTGTCACTGTGAAGAAGCACCTAGGTGGTCAGACTATAGAGAGGAGAGGCTGATTTTGGCTCCTGATTTTGGAGGTTTCAGCCCATGATTGACCCGTTGGTTTGAGGTGTGGGAAGGCGGCGCATCACAGTGGACACAGGCAAAGGGCAGAGAGTGGCAGAGGCCAGGTCCCCATGTCTCCTTCAAGGCTCTCCCCAAGGTCTATCTAACCTCCCTTGAGGACCCCCCTCTGCACTGCTCCACCACCCCCAGCAGCCCCACAGGCAGGGTGGGGATCAAGTCTTTCACACATCAGCCTTTGGGAGACGTTCCAGAGCCAAACTGCAGGAGTGACTAAGTCTCCATCAGTATGTGCAATGAGGTCTGTGTGAGAGCAGCGTGCTCAGTTGCTAGGTCTTAGTCTAAGCGTTCAGATTCTGAGAAGGACCAGCTAAGGCGGTGGTTGTTTAGCTGCTGTGGAGTCAGTGTCTGACTCATAGTGACCCTACATACAACAGACAAAACTCTATTGTCAGTGCTTCTCTGCTACTCAGGGTTTCCACTGGCAGACTGATTTTTGGGAGTGGGTTGCTGGGTCCTTCTCCCAAGCCTACACGTAGCACCTGGTGTTCCCAGGTGTTCTCCCATCCCAGTACTAACCAGGTCCAACCCTGCTTAGCTTCTGAGATCTGACGGGATTGGATGCAACAGTGGTGCGGCTGCAGGCTCTAAGGCAGAGGGCTGCACAAACCACTGGGTAGTAACACTAAGGTGTCCCCGAGGGTAGTGGGAGGGAATGGAGTCAGAGCCTGTCTGCCTGTAGCTCTCTCCAGTGGAACCAGGCTCTGAATGCCACACGCTAAACCCCAGGGCTGGATTCTGGCTCTGCCCAGCCTCCTAGTTCTGGGCAAGCCAGCTGGCCTCTTAGAGAATGGCTCCTCTCATGGTGTCACGGTGCCCTTCACTGGGAGTGGCTGCAGTTGAAGGAAGGATAGTGTTCAGAGGTCTGTTTCTCACTTGGGAAGTACAGAAAATGCCCCATAACAGAACAGTCTTGTTCCCAGTGGTTCCATCCGCTGGCCAGTGGCTCCGAGGTCACAGCAGCACAGAGCACAGGCCCCAGTGACTCCTGCTGCTCCTTTGCAGCTCCTGAAGGTTTGCTCAGTGCTGCTGAAGGCACTGTGACACCGTCCACTGACCTTGGGGACCATGACCAGGCAGCCTAGAGTTATTTAAAAATCTAAGTTCTTAAGAAGTATCTACATATAAACACCATGGCCATGTTTTACCATACGAGTTCATGTTAAAAATAAGCCATGTGCCTGCTGTCCTTCCAGAGAGAAAATCCTACCTGGGTGGTCTGAATGAGGTTCCTTGGTCAGGCAGAGGAAATGCAGATGGCCAAATAGAAGCCGGAACCACAGCCAGGTCTTGACCTTCTGCCTTGGTGTGGGGTTTCACCCACTGCTGGCCTTGCTCCAGCTGTTGGCCACTGGCTGAGGGCAAGGCTCAGCCACTGAAGACCCGCTGGCTGTTCAGTGTTGCCAGAGTTGTGCTGCCTGGAAAGGAGGCTTATGCCCATGGCTACTCTGCCAGTCCCTTGGGACAGCTCAGAGGTTTATGCCCACCAGCAACCCCTCGTTTCTTGGCTCTTGAGTAAAGACTCTGACTCTTGCTGCACAGCTCTTTATTGTTTCCTTGTCTAGGTCAAAGTCTGGACCCTGACTGCTCTGTGCACCATCTTTATATCCCCTTCAGGGGCCAACCAGGGACCAATCACAGATTGCCATTCCAATAGGCCTTGGCCAATCAGGGGAGACATGCAAATTTGGGTTTCGAAAAAGGACCAATCAGGGTGTTTCCTGAATGGTCCAATCAGGAACCATTTGGTGGTTTGGAAACAGCCAATCAGGTGTCAAGGGGTTTGAGGAGAGGAGTTGGATGCCAGTGCCATCTTTGGAAGCTCGATGCCCAGGAGTTCCTGGATGTAGGGTGAAGGTTACTGCCCGGAGAATGAGTCTCAGATCTCCAAGAGGGACAGATAGGCCCCAGGGCAAACTGCCTCTCTAAACACTGCCCTACACCTTGGGGTTTTGTTCCTCTGCATTCATTTCTTTCACTGTGTGCAGCTAAGGCCTGCCATGGAGGCAGGGGCATGGGAGCCCTCATAGGAAGGCATGGCTGAGGGAGATGGTGCCTCCCCATTAAAGGCTTCACTGCCCAGACCTCAGC
Source organism: Pedetes capensis (assembly GCA_007922755.1). Taxonomy (NCBI): domain Eukaryota; kingdom Metazoa; phylum Chordata; class Mammalia; order Rodentia; family Pedetidae; genus Pedetes; species Pedetes capensis. Next base: position 75,578 of record VMDO01002588.1, on the reverse strand, counting down.
TGCCCAAAGCAGCCCTGATGCAGCTTCTTACGTTTCTGGAACAGATGGTCCTGCCAAATCAGGAGGGCACTGCTCGCTATGACTCTTGATGTGTATTTGTCCTAAATGACTGTGGGCTTCCCTCCCTGTTGGACAAGTCTGAAGGAGCCAGGAGAAACTGGCATTCCACCTTGGCTCTGGGGTGAGGTAATGCGGGGGAAAGGGAGCCCTTTGCACATCACTGTTCCTGCGTCTTGTGCCTGACGTAGATGGGCATGGGGTCTCAAGGTGGTTTTACTCATCCCTTCATATCTGCTGTCTGCATCAAATAGCACTTGTTCTCTGTGTGGTGAAGCCACTCCACATGGAAGGACAAAGGCTGCAAGGAAGACCTGGCAAGCACAGGAAGCCAAGATGATGCAGGTAATTGTGTAGTAGGCAGATGAAAAATACCTGTTGCAGAATCTACTAAGCTCCCCAGAGAACACACGTGTGTGCTATTCTCAACAAACGCACTGGAACCCGATAACATATAGGTGGTCATGTGAATTCCCTGCTCAAAAGTCACTTCCCAGAAGGAGAAATCAAGGTGATCACCAAACCCATGGATGCCAAAAGATGTTCCCTGCTGTGCTCCTCAAAGCCATCCAATAGAGTCTCCAACAATGGCTTTTCACAGAGAGAACAGTTAGGGCAGGGGTGTCGGCCATGCACACTTGGTGGCCAGAGGACCAAAAGCATCTGGGGGCAGCCTACCATGGAGTTTGAATATCGAGCTATAGACATTTTTAGTTTGTAGTCAATGGGAAGTTAGAAGATTAAGGAAGTTGGGCACCCTGGCACCTGCCTGTAATTCCAGCGGCTCCGGAGGCAAAGGCAGGAAGATCACTAGGTGAAGGCCAGAGGCAGCCTGTGTAACAGCCAGACCTTGTCTGAAGATAAAAAAGGGGCTGGGGGTGCAGCACGGTGGTAGAGCCCTTACAAAGCACACATAAGGCCCTGGATTCAACACCTCAGCACTGCCAAAAAAAAAAAAAAAAAAAAAGAAGAAGATTAAAGAAGAGTTGGGTGTAATTTGGAATTCAACAATTTATAATTTATAGACAACAGAGTTGCCATATTTCCTTTTACATTTCTTTTGATGGTGGGGATTGAACTGAAGACCTTGTGCAGGCTAGACTCACGCTGTCACTGAGCCACGCCCCCTGAACCATAATTCCCACAGTCCAAGATACAGCATAACCATACTTTTGCTACCTTGAAAATGACCTGGAAAGCGTCCCCTGATGCCCCTACATTACCAATCACAGAGCCCCAGGTCTTTTTCACCAGGTAACTATGTTTACTTTAGTGAAGCTGCTGTGGAGCCTCACAGATGGTTAACACATTTCCCCTGTGCTTTTAGGAAATCCTCACCTGAGAGGAAACCTCCCAGCAGCCTGTTGGGAGGAGCAACAGCCTAGAGCTTCTCTGGTGGTGGTGGGGGCTCCTCAGGGGTGCTCGTGATTGGCAGATTGCCCTAGACAATCACGGAGGGGCAGGGAAGGCCAGCCCCCACCGGATGGGGACCACAGGGTGGACATTTTCCCACCTTCAGTCATTCTCCCAGAGCTGTCTGAGGTCTGTGGCTTGGGTGGTGAGCAGGAAGCCCCATGGGAGTCCATTGCCTGAGACCGGTGTGGTGGGGCTTCATGGGAGCTTTGGCCCTGTTCTCCCTGTCGCAGTCCATTCCGGGCATTAGCGCAATGCGTGGTGAGTTTCACATCTGCCAGCATCTTAGCCATGTCGCTTTATTTATGGATTGATTTATTTCCTTTGCCATGAATTAATTAGTGAATTTTGCCCAGGCTTTCTGTGTCTGGTGCTGTGTTTCAGGACCCTGGTATTGGCGGGGGCCGGGTGTTTGTTTTTGTTAGGTGCCGTTGAGTCATGTCTGACTCATAGCGACCCTCATAGGGTTTTCAATGGCAGATTGTTTCGGGTTGCCTTGGGAGTGGGTTGCCAGGTCCTTCTCCCATTTTTGCAGTGCTGGGAATCAAACTCAGGACCTCAGAGACTGCAGAGCGGCGCTCTACCAACTGAGCTAAATCCTGGCCCTTTGGGGGCCGGATAGGCTGCTGTAAAAGATTCAGAGCATCCAAAGATAGACACCGAGTAGATGCTCACAGGGTGAATCTAGGAACAGAATGGAAATGTGGGCAGTGGGCCCTTGTCCTGAGACGGGATGTGTCCGCTTGTGCAATTGCTTGTGCAGTGGGAGGTTCAGAGGACACTGGCCCTCTGTGCCTCCCTAGCAAGCTCCATGGGAGGTGAGCAAGGGAAGCTTAAGCTCATGAGGCAATGATGATCAGAACCAGGACTGGAGACCTGAGAAGCAAAGCTAACCACTCACGATAAACATTGTTCTAGAGTTATTTTTCCCTATGTGTTGTAAGTATGCACTTCTCCAAGCTGTAAATAATGCCAGCCCCCCAATTCCAAACCTGGTACTAAATGCCATCCACGACGTCATTAGAGGACAGTTCCTCGGCTTTCCGTCTCAGGAAGAACTCTGTGCCATGGCGTGCCAATGTTCCTGCCTTTCTCCTACACTGTGAATTGAGTAACACCTGTGTTTGCCTTTTTGCTTTTCCTGTAGAGCTGCTAAGACCCTTTGGTGAGGTTACCTGCCTTCGAATACACACTTATCTTTTGACTTGTGTACTTCGTAAACCCCTTACATCTTTGCTGGAGTAAGACAGGGCTCCTCCGGCATCAAATATTCAGTATTAGATCTGAAATTTAGAATTCACAGTTAAAAAAGAAAATTCTTTTCTTCCCTTTGTCAAGGTTAGCAGGAGAGGTAGGATCCTGCAGAGTCTTTAATGGTTCTTGAATGAGGACCTTAAACAGGTATTTCTTCAAGCAAGTGATTTTTAGAAGTCGATTTTCTAATTTCATCTAACATATTTGCACTTGAAGTAGTTTTGAGAACTCCCCATGGTGGTTTCCATCACTTGCTCATGTCAGGTTCTCATCTGAGATGGCACACGTCTCTGGCCGCGTGGTGAGTTTCTCCCTGTCCCCGTGGTGGCCAGCAGCCCCTGGGCCCTGGGGAATCGGGCTGAGGTGTGGACAGCTGTGCACCTCTATCCCTAAGCTGGATGCTGCCGTTTTGTGGAAAGGGCGGTGGACTGGAGCCCAACACAGGCCACCAGGATGTCTTGTGGTGATGGAAATGTTCTGGGTCCCTGAAACTGGTAGCTGAGTCACTTGCAACTGAGTCATTGTAACAATGGAGAAGCTAATTCTTAATTTTTCTTCATCTAAGTTCCAGTAGCCCCGCGTGGCCATGACTGCCACGCTGGGCAGGACAGTCACCACCCTATCTTTTCTTTTCTTTTCTTGTTTTTCTTTCTTTCTTTGTTCCTCATCATTTCCTGTGTTGTCTTTGGTTAGCAGCTGCCGGCCTCACAAACCTTGAGTTTGGACTGTTGTTTTATTAAACTCAGCCCCAGGGGAGAGAAAAGGCAGTGGAGCAAGGTGGGACGTCATCTCTCACGCAGGGTGTGGGCCCCGGGACAGGTGTCTTCATTCACAGGCTCACTTTGGATGGGAGGCTCTAGATTTGATGGCACAGTGTCAGAGCAAACGGCAGAGCTTCAGAGAGACCAGACTTTGTTTGCTTACTAATTGCAGTTTGCCAGGGCACACGTGTACTTCAAAGCATACCATGAATAAAGCTGAAAAGTACACGTTCCCCAAATCTTTGTGAGTTACCCCTAACAAACAAACACAGGGAGAAGAGAGCCAGAGATGTGGCACACAGGGTACGGAGGCTGGGGACTCCTGGGAGGTCTGAGAAGGACAGGGTCCTGTTAAATCAACAGCAGGGCCTTTTACCCCACCATGGCGCCTCAAGCTCCTGTCACTCTCTGGTCCACCTGTGGAGCTGCAGCGAAGGAAGTTCTAAGAAACACAGGAAACAGCTCTGCCAAAGCCCGCAGGCTCTGCCTTCATCTTGCCAGGGGTCCCCTTTCCCACCTGAGACGGGGCTTATGCCCAAAAGTATTCCCACTCTGCTTGCTGGCACTGTCTTTTCTAGTTAAATTCAAAATCATGAACAATTCTAGAGAAAAGATTACCTAACTTTTTAGGTAAAACACAAAATAAAACTAAGTTTCTTGGAATCCCTATGAAGGTTAAAATGTTAAGAATGAAAGGAACCAGCAAATGCTTTAAAAAGCAGTAAGGGAATGGCGAGCAAGGAAACTGGCTGAGGGGTGTAGAGATCAGCTCATTCCCAGGGGTCCCAGGAGAGGAGAGATCAAGAGAGAGAGAGAGAGGAGCCAGCCCAGGGTGCTCCCTGCAACTCTGCCTCTTGACTGCCCCTCTGGAAGGTGGTCTGTTCCCTGATGGACACGGGCTTCTTATTATCAGCTGTGTCTTTTTAGTATCAGGTTTGCCTCATTTCTGCTTATAATCTCTCCCCGAGTAATGATCTATTTCAGGCAGACACACAGAGATCTTTACCTAAATAAAGCATTCCTCAGAAGAAGAAAGTTGTCTACGCATGCGGGAAAACAAAAGGTGTTTGGGGTTTGCAAAGTATTACTGCCGTGGGCCTTTTCTTCTTTGCCTGACGTTTATCCCAACATGAGGTCCCAGTATGGAAGCTGGGAGCGTTAAACATTTCACTGCCTTCCAGGGGGTGTTGGAGGGAGCTAGGCTGCTGGCTGTTGTCAGGAATGGACTGGCACAGAGCATGGCAGAGGCGAAGGCCAAGGGCATTTCTGAGGACCAGGAAAGGAGAGCAAGCGCTATTGTCAAGGGTTTTGATAAGCTGAACTATAAATACAGTAGGCAGTTAGAAATGTTTCTTCCAAAAATTGTTACAGTTTGGATATGAAATGTCCCTTCAAAAAGTTAAGGTACTTGTCTGCTTGATCCCCAGCTGATGGCTTTATTTTGGGAGGTTCTGGAAACTTTAGGAGGAGGGGTCCAGCTACAGCAGTAGGTCATGGGGGCATGTCCTTGTAGCTATATCTTGCTAGTCCTCCCTCCCCCGCTCCCCTCTTCCTCCCTTCCTGCTGTGCCTGCCCCTCTGTTATGGACTGTTGTTGTTGTTAGGTGCCCTCAAGTTGATATCCGACTCATAGCGATCCTCATAGGGTTTTCAATGGCTGTTTTGGGATTGCCTTGGGAGTGGATTGCCAGGCCCTTCTCCCACTGTGATGGACTAGACTCCCTGAAACCGACAGCCAAAATACATCTTTTCCTCCCTTTAAGTTGTTTATATCAGATATTTTTCACAGCAACAAAAAATAACATAGTAATATTCCACTTTTATTTTGGTGGAAAAACAAAAAACAAGGATGATTTTAAAGTTGTTGCCCAGATTCAGGAACCGCACATACCCAGAACTCAGTTTTAACCCGCCTACACTTTTGGTAGTGTTCCTGAGACCCCTGTGCTTGGCCTGTGAGGTCGTGCTGACTGACTCCCAAACTGGCCCCTTGTATGTTAATTTAGGCCAATCAGGATCCCTTCCAGCATTCCCGACTCTCAAGCTCTGGTGTGATATTCCATGCCGGTGATCTCTTAGGGTCCTGGTAATGCCACTCCCTGGAGGAGGTTCTCAACCCACTCATGTAGGGCTGGAGGGGCACAGGGCGGCTTCTGCCTCTGGGGCTCCAGCAGGTGCAGCTGAGAGGATTTATCCCTGAAGGTGTTTTCGAGGACTCCTCCAGGGGCCCAGTCGGCCCTGAGCAGTGCGGGGACAGTGCCCAGTGTCCTTCCTGCTGTGGTACAGAGGATGCCCTCTGCGTGCCCTGGGCCACCTGCGCATGACTGCTATTTCTGAGGTGTGGGCCCAGGAGAAACTCAGCACAAGCCAGGGGCCACAGGATCTCAGCCCCGGCCCCACACTGGTCACACGCAGCACGCTTGTGTATGTTGAGGCTGTGCCGCACCACAGGCTCTGCTGTCAGCTAGCTGCGGTGGCAAGGTACGGCATAAACATCTTCCGCACCCCTCTCCCAGGCCTGGGCCAAGAAGGTGGCCTGGCCCTGGGATGTGGCTGCCCTTTGGCCTGGGCAAGGGGGTACCTGTACTGCAGACCTCCCCCAGGTGGTGAGTCCCGGGCTGCTGAGACCTCTGATTGAGACCCTCAGGTCTGAACAACCCCCACTGGAGCTGGGCATCTTGACAGGATGCCCTCCCTCCTTGCCCTCAGCCTTCCCGGCCTGCAAACCTGAGCACCTCGGTGCTGCCATCTGCCCACTGCCCCAGGTCATTACAGGCCACAGGTGAAACAACATCCCCAAGGAATGCTTGTGTCCCTGCCCTTCCAGCTCGCTGACCATCACTGCATTAAAGAAATCAAACCCTGGTGAGGGCAGTTGGGCCTGGCCCATTGTCAGGATTGGCCACATTAGCACTTGGAAACGTCTTAGCCTTCGCTCACAGCTGCTGGAGATGGGCCAGCTTTGACCACAGACTCTTCCCTTTAATGTCTTTATTTCCTGATCTTTTGTTCCAAATTCTCCAGCTCCTGCCAACTCCCAAAGCCTTGGTGCTGGCGTGTTGATAGCTACTACCTCAGTCAGGGAATTACAAGCAATGACCCTGTTGTCCTTAGTAGCAGGTGGACAGACTGTCCATATCAGCTGTCAGGGCTGCACAACAGATGAACTTAGGGACTCCTCTTCCATTTGTCCACCTGCCAGAGCTCAGCAGATGTCCTTCAGGTCCCATACTGTGACGTGCATGTTCCACGGTTGTTCACTTCCTGCTTTTTGGTTTTCTCATTTCCCTGGCATTAGCAAACAAGCACAGTCAAGGATGGACAAGAAAATCCTTGGAATTTATCTTAGTTTGACCTTTAAAACACAACCTGCATGTCCCTTCATTTTTCCCACTTCCCTTTAGCTACATAGTGTTCTCGTCTGCCCTCTGGTGGCGGCTTCTTGGCTATTGCATCAAGGACCAAGCTTGTAAAAGTTGGGTGAATCTACCCACAGTTTCTAATTTGTACGAACTTTAAGTTAAAATATATAACCTCTAGATTCCATAGACACCCAAAGAAGTTTTAAAAAGCTAGAGAGTTGGGTGCATTTCCATGGAAAAGGTGGAACCCAGCTCTAAGAACAAGGCTCATAACCATGACTGTTACCAGACCCTGAGCATGGGCAGCAATTTCTGCAGTGTTGGTCCTGGCAGCAGCATCCTGAGCATGAGCGCATGATTTCCATCTATAGAGGAGGAGATGGAGAGGAGGGGGACCAGGAGAGGCACTGGGCGGTGGGACAGGTGCTTTGTCTAGGAAGCAGCCCATGTCGGGGTTCAGCCCTTCCCTGGGGCCCAGCCACCTATGGGAATGGGAGCTTGGCATGGCTTCCAGTGTGTGGTTGCAGCTCTGTCTGTAGCAGGGAGTCAGGCTGGGGGAGAGCTCCAGATCCCACCATCTGTTTCTGGCTGAGTCAAGACCAGCACCCAGAGAACCCACATCTTACTTCAGGGCTGTTCCATTGCTGTCCTTGAGTCCCTCCTGATTGTGGACTGGGTCCTAGACCCAGATGACCCACACCCTGAGGAGCCACAGCCTGGTGGGCAGAGGTGGCCCCAGGTGTGGCAACCAGCTCAGGAGCATGAGCCTAGCAGATGTGTGTCAGGGCTTACAGGGGCACAGTGGAGAAGTTGGCTCCTCAGGGCCAAGACGGAGAGCCCAGGCCTGACTTTGAGCTCATCTGGACTCTGGAGGAGCCTGGAGGAAGCATAGGGAAAGGTGCTGTGGGTGCCTTGAGGGCCAATGTGCACATGGACTCTGCTGCTTGCTGAACTTGTGGGCTGTGCCTGTGAATGCATCTTTCTGGGCTCTAGGCCCCCATCTTGCACAGTGATTGTACCTGCGTTAGCTTCTGGTTACTGTAACAAAAGACTCAAGGCAATCAACTCATAAAGAGAAAAGATCTGTTTGACCTCACGGTTTTTGGAGTTTCCATCCAAGATCTGTTGGCCCTGTTGCTTTGGGGCCTGTAGGGGGCAGCACATCATGGAAGGGAGCACCTGGCAGAGCAAACTCCTCCCCTCATGGCCATGAAGTGAGAGAGGGACAGAAAAGGAGATAGGGGTCCCACAGTTCCCTTCAAGGGCACACTTCCAATGATGGGAAGACCTCCCACAGAACCCCACCTCTTAAAGGGTTCACCACCTCCCAATAGCACTGCTCTGGGAACCAGACTTTACTGTGTGGGTATCTGGGGGACACAGAAGATCCAAACTACAGCCACCACATGGATTTTCAGTGGAGATTAAATGGGAGGATCTCATGCAAGGCCATGCTCTGTGTCTGAAGCACAGTCAATTCATGTGACTGTGGATCCCACCAATTTCCTCTGCAGGGTCCCAAGTCCACGTAGGGCTGAAGAATGTGTTCTTAGTGGTTGGGGATGAACAGCAGACCAGGGAAGGGGAGACAAGAAGTGGAGGCAGACGCGGCCTGGAGTACCCTGTGGCTTCAGCCTTGGCATGACAGGCAGCTCTTAGCATCTGAGCAGCTGAGGCCTGGGCAGTGGGAGAGCAGACCCTGGCTTCCGGAGGCTCTTCAAACTGGTCAGAGCTTTTGCACAGATGCGTGCCTCCCAGTGTGGCCTGACCGTGTGCACACAGTCTCTGCCGTCGTCTGCTGGGGCGTTGCCAACTGCGGAATGTGTTTTCTCCTCTAGGGACCCAGACTGACCCCACGCCCTTTGTGAGGGCTGAGGAGGAAAGGTGCCCCCCATGTGCTCCGAGAGAAACAGAGTCACAGAAGCCGCCCTCACCGGCTCCCTACGAAGAGGTGCACCGCATGTGGGGCTGTATCTGTGTCTGGGGAAGGCCAGCGCTGCCCCCTGAGAGCGGGGCCCCCACACCAGGCAGCTCAGAGCATCCCCGAGGGTCCGTGGGAGTCTGCCAGGTACCATCCTCACGTGTCTGTGCTTGAGAAGTAAATTACATCTGGAAGCCTGCCTTCTGTGGGGACAAACCAGACTGCCCGGGCAGCAAGGCCAGGGAGGTGGCCAGCCCTGAAGCACTGGGCTTCTCTGTGCAGGTGGGGGGGCCCTTGATGGCCCCTGTGGATGTAGTCTGGGTGCCTGGGGATGCATGGGTTCATTTAAGGCCAATAGAGATGAGGCCGGAGAGAGGAGGGCACACAGTCACTGGAAGTGAGAAGGCAGGAAATGTCCTGGAGAGGGAGGAGAGAAGATGTGTCACCCACTGGGGGCGGGTGGGGCTGGGAGAAGAACAAAGATTCCTGAATGAGCCACTTTCAACCAAGAGTGGGATTTGATGTTAAAGCCATGCAAACCCACTGGGAGGTGTGCTTGCTCAGAGCTACTGTGTGGGAAATGAGGCGGGCGCCTTTGAGCAGGGGCTGCCTCCCTCCCTGCCTGGGTGCCTTCCTGCTGTCCCCCACACACAGGGATCAGGGCTTTTTCACAAGGAGGGGGTCAAAACAGAGGTGACACAGCTTCCTGGGGCAGAGCTCCTGCCCTGATGGATGGCAGGCACCCCCCTCCCTATTCCCCACCCCACCTAAGTACCTGCTCTGCCCACGTGGGGCTCTTGGACTCAGCCCGGAGTCCTCTCTCTGCTCCAGCAGCTGGCCCACCCATCCTAGGTGCACCAGCATCTGTCCACCCCACCCCTTGGCCACACTGGGGACCACTTCTGTCACCTCCCATCCCCTGCCCTCCTCCTTGCCTCCCACAGCCCCTTTTCCATGCAGCAGCCAGACCGACACCTCCAGAGCGCAGGTCAGCCGGCGCTCCCGTGCCCAGGGCCCTCCGTCTCTTTCAGGTGCGCAGTCTGACCCTCCTGACTTCCACCCAGGCCCTCCTGGTCCCCAGAGGTCACTGCATCCTCCTGGCCCCCTGACACTCCCCAAGCAAGGCGGTGTGTTCCATCAGGTCCCAGCTGGACCAGACGGCTCATCTAGGTGGTCGACAGAGCTCTGTGCCCCTCTTCCTTCAGTTTTGCCCAGATGTCACATCTCCCAGTGACATAAGCCGCTCACCCACCCCAGCCCCTGCCTCCTGTGTCTTTCCCAGCATCCAAGCAGAGCTGGCCCTGCCTCCCCTGTTGTGGTTTCCCCAGGGTGTGCTGCGGTGCCTGGGACAGAGGTGACCAGTGGCCGTTTAATGAGTGGACGGACGAAGTTACTTCTCCAGATGCTCTGGGTTTTCTTGAGCAACTCTCACTTGTTTTTTCTAACAGAACCTCTCGAAAACCACAAGTAAAGCAATGCTAAGTGTTGTTAACCAAAACACACAAACTCCTCTGGATTGGAATAACAGTGCTGACTGGTATGTTAATGAACCTTGGCGGTGACAGGCTTTTCTGAATATGCAAATGAACGTGCAGATATGCTCAGCTGAAAGGGTGGGGATGGACAGAGGGATCAGGGAGTGAGCTCTGGTATGTTGCAGGCGCTGATGGTAAATAGGGCCCTGGTTCCACAGACTGCCACATGCAGGTGGGGACTGAGGTGCTGAAGGGGCACTGTACCATCCAGCTGTGAGCATTCAGTACATATCGGTCCCCCAGGCTGAGGTCCTGGCTCTTGGGGTGGGAGGGGCATATGTGGCACACAACTTGATCCTTTCGGGGAGCCATCAAAAGCAGTGTCCTAGATGGGCACAAACTTTAGTAAATGGCTTTCAGTGCTCCCTTCTGCCATGCCAACTTCTCCCTGATGCTCCCACCCCAGCCCTGTCTGCTTTGGTTTCTAAGTGCACTGCATCCCTGTTGATTCACCTGGGTGGACTCCCGAGAATAGGCATAAGGTCACAGCGAGGGTCTTTCCAGCAAAGCCAGGATGGTCAGCACACAGATGCCCCAAGGGCCCCATGGGAACAGCACCTGCTTTCCTTCTGTCCTTGCTCTTTCTGTCATGTCCAGAGGCCCCCACGAGCCTTCACTTATGACCACAAGGGCATGGGGCTGTGGCAGCCCCAGCCCAGGTCACTGGTGGCTGTGTGCACCTGGGAAAGTAGATGTCAGCTGCTCTGGTCTCCCGAGGTTGATGTGTGACCTGTGCTGCAGAATTTTATCAGAAGGCTGCCAGAGGGAGTCTAGGAACTTGGCTCTGAGCCACTCAGTGGCCTGGATTTGCCTTTCTATGTCCTTTGGACACTGCACAGTAAGTTTAAAGGTGTAACTGGACTTTGTCACTGCTTCTCATTTTTGCTGCTGCAAGAGTGTCACCTGTTAGCAGTCACCTTCCAAGTTAGGGATGACCATGTAAAATAGCTAGATTTCTATTAGCTTAGCTGAGGGGGCAGCATGAATCCATCATAAGCAGTCTTGACATCCCTGGTAAAGCAGGCCTGGGGTGCTTCACCAGGATGCTGGGAAGAATGACTCACCTCATTCTCAAAGCCATGCATGGGGCCAGTTTGCAGTCACCACTCGCATAATAGAGACCCCAGCCGCCCCGCCCACTTTATTAAGTGGACTTTTCACCATGGCAAAGCCCATGTGGTCCTGCCTATCCAACTGCTGGAGAGACCCCCATGCCTTCCACCTTGTAAGTCCCAGGGCACATTTCTGCAGCCACATTCCACAGCTTGAAGGTGGAGGCTCCCTGCTGTGACACAGGACCCAGCCAAGGCCTCTTCTTAGCACTGTCTCCCTGGCGCCGGGTCCCGTTTCCTGCCATTCCCAGAAGGCAGGGTGATATGGTGGGGGCCGCACCCCACCCGCTCCCAGTCACTGCCTGCCACTTGGTGCTCTGGGTGTCTTTCGTGTCGGGTGTCATCACAGCTGTGGCTGTGGCCAGAGTTTTAAGTCACTGCAGCAGGGACAACATAACTGGCTGCTCTTTGCCTCCAGTCTCGTGCCCAATGATCCCCTTTATTTCTGGACCCAGGAGCTATTCAGCCTGATGCTCTGTCCAGCTGTGTTTCTAACGGGACAGGCCCCACACACATGGGAGGAAGGACATGAAGGGGACATGAGAATTGGCCATGACGACCCATGAGTCATCTCCCCATCCAGCAAAGCTGTCTCTCTTCTGCATTGAGGAGTTTTAGGGCTGCTTCTTGGCCTGCTACCCAACTGTGCCAATGCCACGTGCCTCATGTGCACTGGCTGTTAATAAGTCAGCGATAGCAGCCCCGGATTATCGGAAACTGAAGACTGGGTGGTGTAGATGGTTCCCAGCCACCCACCCCACCCCCTTGCTGCCTCAGCACAGGGGCTGCCCAGAGCAACGTTGAACCCTCTACTCCTGTGCCTCACAGAACATTTTACCAAAACAACAGGTGGTGATGTGCAGGACAGGCTGCCTTTCAGGCTCATTGGCTCAGGGAGGAGAGGAGATGTGTACATTTTACACTGGTTTCTGAGAGTAAGAGCCACATTTCTCACCTCTGCTGCCCTGGTCTCTGGGCCTTGCTGGCTCCATGGGCATGGGGTGCTGCCTCCTAGGTGCCCCGGGATGCGATGGGCTGGCCCTTCCTTGGGTTTCTCACCCTGTGCTCCCACTGGTGGCCCCAGGCAGGCTGCTCACAGCCACCCTTCCACCCCTGCTGCGCTGTGTCCCCAGGTCCTGTAAGGTCCTTGAAATCTGAAGTCTCTGCCTCTCTCCCACAGCTCCTTGGGCCTTCTGCCTGGTGCTTTCCGCACGCCCAGCCTCCCCGCACCCCAGTCTGGTCCGGAAAAGCTCTGTCCCCTCCCTCAGTGTGGAGAAAGCACTGGGAGCCCTGCTGACCTTTGCTCCCTGGAAACAGATGCTCAGGCACTGGCAGCTCTGGGAGTCTGTGTTCACGTGGATTCTATGGCAGCCCTTTGTGTGCTGATGGATTTTGGGGACAGTTCTGGGACGGAAATGAGGTTCTATGACATGACCCAGGCAACAGGGGTGACAGCCTACCACCAGTACAGGAAAGGTAGGTACACGATGTCCTCCAGAACCCAGGTGATGCCCAGTCTGGGGACTGAAGAGGCAGTGTTGAAGTGGGCGGGGAGGAAGCCCTACTCCATCCCTCTGAACCCCTTCCATCGGGCCCCTGGGCCCCTGTTTTGGAGTGTGGCCGGCTCTCTGCAGGGGTCATCTCATCCATCTTTCCAGCAGCCTGTGAGACAGGCAGGGAAGGCGGATGGTCAGCCTGGGTCCCACAGCTCTGCAGTCAAACTCGTCCTACACAAGGCAAAATCCTAAAAACTTACCACTGCTGGAAAGCACATAAAGAGTCCTTCAGATGCACACATGGAATAACACACAGTATTTTTTTGTGCTAAATTTCCCAACACTTTTGTTCTGACCAAAGGGACAAAAAAGAAGAAGAAGCTGACACAGATTTCTGGTGCTGGTCTTGTACCACACCGCCAAGGAGTGAAGCCCCAGAGTTGAGCAGGTGTGAGTGTAGACGTCTCAGACGTTCCTGCTCGCTGGCAGGATTTGATGTTTTCTTTCTTTTTCTTTTTTACAATTATTTTTGAACATGCTCCCTTCTTCCGATGCAAGCTCACACGTTCTAGAAAGGTGTAAAGTGACCGGGCCTCTTCCCACACACCCACTGGAACCACACCCACTGCGCCTTACGTCTTGTCTGCATCTAAGCAAGAGTAACTGTTATGTTCCCACCTTTCCACCACTCTGAGTCCAGCGTTCTGCTTACTTAAGTGTGCATCCGTAGCTTACAGAAACCCCCACATCTGCTCTCAAAGACCTTCCCTGCCCTTTGGTGTGGGTGCCGAGTAGTACATGAATTTAATGGGCTGAATCTATTTAACTGGATTGTTATTGGTAAACAGTGAGGTTACTTCTGATCTTTCAATATTACAAACATGGTGTCATGAATAATCACATGGACCTGCCACTTCGTAGAAAAGGGGAATTACTGCCTCAGCTGCTATGTATAATTACACTTTGCTAACTTTTACTACGTTGCTCTTAATTAGCACTGTCTAGTTTATACTCCATGGCAGTGTGGGCATCAGTATGGTAGGTGGAAGTTTTAATTTGCATGTTGTTAGGTTCATCCTCATCAAAATGCCAAACTTTGAGTGTATTTACCCAAGAAGAAGAACCCTTTCCTGGTTCTGCATACTATGAGCTCTTTTCATTAGTGAGAAAAATTGGTCCTTCTAGTGCAAGGCTTGTAAGTTGCAAATATTTTTTTCTGTTTGTTGTTTGCATTTTAGCTTTATTCATAGATTTTTTACTTTTCATGCAGAAATATTTTTATCAAATGCTATCAACTTTTTGTTTTTCTTTGTTTTTCTTTTTCTTTTCTTTTTTTAATTTTTTTTTTTTATTTATTTATTTTGGTGGTAATTAGGGGCTGAACCCAGGGCCTGTGCTTACTCTGCAAGTGCCTTACCACTGAGCTGCACCCCACCCTCATTTTTATTTTTCGAGATGAGATCTTGCTAAATTATGCAGGCTGCTTCTGGCTTTGAACTTGTGATCCTCCAACCTCCATTCCCCAGATCAATAGGATTACAGGTGTACACCACTGCACTCAGCTTCTCTTTTGGTTTCTGAGTTTTAAGCCATAGAAAAGCATGTGATTTTGGTATCTTGCCTTTTTTTTTTTTTTAATATGGTGTTGAACTCAGTAAGTTTTATAAACTTCAAGTTTATGAGAAAACTCTGTCATGATTTCTTCCACTGTATATATTCTGACATAAAATCTGAGGTGCAGGTTCCATTTTCTGGTGTTTTGGATGCTCATTTGTCTGGCTCAACATCATTTGCCAAATGAGCTGTCTCCCATTTGGATCTGGAATGTTCCCTCCATCACACTAGCTTCTGGTCCCTCTAAGGCCATTGCAGGCTCTCTGTCCTGTTCCATCTGTCCCATCCGTGTGGGTTTGTGGCGCAGTCCTGAAGCCTTATGTCTTGCAATTGGTAGAGCAGCTCCCCTAGTCACTCATCTTTCTGGAACTATTTTGGCCATATTGTTCATTTTTCCACATGAACTTTAGACTCAAGCTTATTAACATAAGATATCTAATTGGCAATTCTATTTCAAGAGTGTTTAATTTATAAATTAATTTATTCAAAATCTTTATTTTCCAGAGTCTTCCTTTGACAGAATGTGCCCTGATCCTTTCAATTCTTCCTTGTATCTTTAGAAGCATTTACCATTTTTCTCTATATGAAACTTATACATTACTTGTATGACATTTTATTTTGTGTTATTACAAATGAGATATCTTCTTCCATTTTATTTCTAACCTGGCCATCCATTAGGATGTGGAAAAGTATTGATATCTGCTCTTCATTTCATGGTCTTCCAATCTGAGTTCTGATGTTGTTTATACTTAACCTGAAATATATTCTTTAGTGTTTTCTCAGCTATGTAAATATGTAGTTTATAAAAGGTGACATGTCAACCTCTCAATTCCAATGTGACACTCCAGTTCCTTTCTCTCATTTGATTACACTGGCTGCCACTTCTATAGCACTGTGAATGACATTCATAGATGATGATGAATATATTTGTCTTCACATCCTTCTTTTACTTCTCCTTTAAACTTTATACTGGAGTTTGGGCAGACATAATTTATCTTGGTAAGGAAGTTTTCATCTTTTCCTCTTTTATTAATGACTTCAAAAAAAAGCAACAGTTATCAAATTTGTTAAATTCTTCTCAGCGCCTATCAAGTTGATCTTGTTTGTTTGCTTGTTTACTTCTTTAAGACGATGCATATCGCAAGTCATATTAACCAGTATCTTAATATTGACATTCTTGAATTCCTAGGAGAGGGGGAAAACTGGGATTTTGATGTATTATTTTTTCACTGTGCTGCTGAATTCAGTTTTCTAACATTGTATTCATGGTTTTTACACTGGACCTATGAATAAAATTGATTTTTAGGCACTGATTTTTGTGCAATAGTTTTGGATTTTTGGCATCAGTGTTATATGGAGGTTTTATGTTTTATTTGTTCTGAAGCAGTTAAATCGCATTGGAAATAGTTATTGTCTTTGGAAAAATTTGCTTATCAGCCTTCTTACTTCCTTTATCTGTTAAGATTTTCTATTTCTCCCATATTTAGTTCTTTTAAATTATATGTTCTTAGAGTATTATCCCTTTGAGGCAAATTTTCAAATTTGTTCACAGAGGTCAACAAAGCAGGCTGTTATGTTTCTTTAATTTTCATTAATACCCATAGTTACTTCCTTCTATAATTTTGTTTTCTGTTTTATTCTTTCTGCACTTTTTCTGGATTAGGTTGAATAAATTTGCATTAAATTAGCACTAGTCTATTTTAAAACTAGCTTTTGGATCTTGTTAATTTCTATATTTTTTCCTAGTTTATTACTTTCTGCTCTGTTCTTTGTTTCCTCTTCTTGCTTGTATAAATGATTTTGTTCTTTTTTTCCCTATCATGTCCACATGTCATATGGCCCCATTCCATGTTCCAATTTCATTATTAATTTCTAGTCATAATATAGCACAATAAGCAAAATTTTTCTCTATTTTGACTTTTTTTTTTTTGTAAGTTCTGAGGTTGTCTTTGCGCTTTGTGCAAGGTCCTGGGTTCAACCCCTAGTACTGAAAAAAAAAAAAAAAAAGGCAACAACAACAAAAAAGAATATAGTATACAAGTTGGGGTTTAAGAATTACTAAATGCCTTTTCGGGATTTAGCTCAGTTGGTAGAGCGCTGCGCTGTAGTCTCTGAGGTCCCGAGTTCAATTCCCAGCACTGCAAAAATGGGAGAAGGACCTGGCAATCCACTCCCAAGGCAATCCCGAAACAGTCTGCCATTGAAAACCCTATGAGGGTCGCTATGAGTCGGATACCGACTCGACGGCACCTAACAACAAACAACAACAACAAATGCCTTTTCAGGCCAGTGGGGTGGTATCAATAATCCAGTACTCTGTTAACGTGTCAATCTAAACTCAGTGACTTAGAAGACAACCATGAATTTGCTTGCAGTCTAGGCTGCTGTCAGGGTTTGAATATAAAGTGCCCCAGCTCATGATGCTGTCCTGGGGAGTTGTGGAACTTTGGGAGGTGGATCTAGCTTGGCGGAAGTGAGTCCCTGGGTGTGTGCCCTTGGAAATTTTATCCTGGACCTTTACCTCTGTTCTCTCTCTGCTTCCTGCTCATGAAGATGAAAGGTCATCTGTTGTGGGCCCTGCCTTCTGCCACCACCACAGCTGTCTTTCAACCATTACAGACTGATCTACTAGCTGTGAGCCCTCAATAAATCTCTTTCCTCCATAAATTGGGAAAAATGGAAAATGAAAACATAAGACCTTGGCTAAAAAATTATTAAAAATAATTTTTTATTCTTGCCAGATATGATCATACATGCCTGTAATCCCAGCTACTCAGGAGGAACAGTCTAGAGGATCACAAGTTCAAGGCCAGAGGCAGCCTGCACAACTTAGTGTGACCCTGTATTGAATATAACGTAAATAAATAACAAATAAATAAATACAGGGTTGGGAGTTCAGCTCAGTGATAGATGGCTTGCAAAGTATCTGAGAGGACCTGAGTTTAACTCCCTACTACCACACAAAAATTTTTATTACTCTCAATAAATGGCCCTGCTGCTTCAAGGAATAAGAAAAATCCCCTTTATGGAATTTGTTCCTAGCCTAGTCACCCCACCGCGAACACCCTGCAGATGCTGTTACGCCTGTCTAGGAGTTCATCACCTCTCTGTCCTCTCTCTCTCTTTTTTTTTTTTTTTTTTTTTTTTTTTTTTTTTTTTTTGCAGAAGGCGTCTATATGCTCAGGGCTGTTGTGTATGAGTTGTGTGGAAGTGCAGTGGAGCTTGGGCCTTATTATGTGGAAGTCAGCCCTGATGCTGTGTCTGTGTCCATGAATTCCAGCAGTGTCCACAAGGATGAAGACTTTGTCTTTGACGACTCCCACCCAAAGCAGAAAGGTAAGCAGAAAGGTAAGACCCCTGTCTGGAGGCTGAGCAGACAGATATCAGCTGTAAATGCAGCCTGACTCTCCCTGCTGTAGTTACATCACCTGAGTGATAACAACTCTGAATGCAATGCGAGCTCCATCATTCACTCTCCCTCCTCAGAGTATAGACACTGCAGGATATTCTGTGCTGGGTGACGTAAAGAGGAGGTCACACAAGTGCTGACCTCCATGAATTTGTAATCTCATAAAGGCATTTGGATCCACAGATGAGAACTGGAAGACAGCACAGAAGAGCACCCTGAAAAGGGCACGGCCCAGGGGCTAGGAGGGTTCAGGAGAGGGGATTGTGTGTGACTGGGGCCAGGACTACCTGAGGTAGGATGGCACATACGAGAAGCGGAGAGGGGCAGGTGTGGGTGACATTCTAGGCAGGCGGCAGAGCCATCTCCAAAGCCAAGCTGAGAAGGGACTCTGCTCACTGCGTGTGGGAGCTTTGCAGCTTTCTTCATGGCCCCTCACTCCATCCCCACCCCCACCTGTACGGCAGTGTTCTGGTCCCATCCTGTCTGTTTTGTGGAGGGGAATCTGAAGCTCAGAGCCAGCAGGAGTCACGAGAGGGACCTAGCCAAGTGTCCTGGAGGGAAGAATCCAAACATGTACAGCATAGCCCGAGGGAGGCCAGCCAAAGGTAACCTCAAAGTGCACAGCCAAGGTGCATGGGATTTGGGGGTCACATTTCCCAGAAAAAGGAATCAAGAGGACCCAGAGGAGACTGGATCTATGTTATTCAGCTGTCATTGATATAGCACAAAACCTAACCCAAACACACTTGGGGGAAGAGAGATTGGGGGCTCGTCATTAGAGAATCAGTCCTTAATGGCAGCTGGGAAGGCTTGGCAGTGTGGCAAGCAGCAGGGCCCAATGCAGACGACCCTAACATCTCAAACAGGAAGCAGAGAGGGAGCTTGGGCGGCGGGTCTAGGGTAAAACCTTCCAAAGGCCCACCCCCAGTGACATCACTTCCCACGGCTAAGGTCCACAAAGGGCACCACCAACTGGGGACCAAACATTAAAGCATGTGACCTTTGGGGAACACTTGATACTCAAACCATGACAGCATCCCCAAGAACTCATGCACGAGAAGAACTTACTACTTATGCAACAATTGACTGTACGTTTCCTATAGAATCAGCCCAGTGAGACCCTCTCTACCAAGCTTTATGAAATATGTACAGAGGGTGTTTTTACCCTATCAGCACCCCTAACCAGCTGCTCATAATGATTTGTTGTACCTAAGCTTTGAATAAATAAAGCCGTCCACCTAGCCAGGGAGAGAGCCGTGTGGATGAGTCTGTGACTTTGTGCCAGGATTAAGAATCAGAAGGTCTGGATCTTGATCCACTCCAACATACTGATAACTGCATAAACTCATGCAAATACATTAGTTATACTTTCTTCCCACTTTCTGATTACCAGACTGTGGTGAGGATTAATTTTTAGTCATTAAAGAGACCAAGTCACTCATGAGGTATTTCTTTTTATTGGAAATTTTTAATGTACACCTTAATGTGATTCATTCTGACATGCTTTTCATTGTGACATGCTTTTCATTGTGACATTTCCATATACGCATTTTGTTGTACATTATTCATATAGGTTCCCCCTTACACTCTTGTGTGCTTCCTCCCCACCTCGGACCCTCCCCGCCATCAAAGACTTCTCTTCCATTTACTTGTCTTTTTACAGTAATATTTTTCTATATGTCCTTGGGTTCCAGTTCTGTTTAAGATAGAAACTTTTCTTGCAGTGAACTTTCTTTTTACCTTGTCAGAACTATTACATGCATTTTCTAGACCATCTATACTAATACCATTCTTTGCTTTTTTTTTTTTTTCCTTTTATTATGAAGCTATCTTTGTATAGGATTTTTTCCTCCTTAGAATTTTGATTCAGCTCCCACCTATGAGTGAGAACATGTGGTGTTTCTCTTTCTGAGCTTGTGTTTGTTCACTTAAAATAATTTTCTCCAATTCCATCCATTTTGCT